>PVIH01004369.1:99788-141605 GCA_004025045.1 Sigmodon hispidus
AAAAAAAAAAAAAAAAAAAAAAAAAAAAAAAAAAAAAAAAAAAAAAAAAAAAAAAAAAAAGAAACCATGACCCAAACAGAGCAGAGCAAGACTTTATTCTCCCTTGCCATACCTGAGGAATCGCACAGAAGTTAAACACACTTTGGTTCCGGAGCCTTGAAAGGTAGGTGATGACGTGGGGGATATGGTGCAGGGTATCAGTTATAAGTTCATTCAAGCACTGCACCGCCACATCTATGTTCTCAGGTTTAGCAAAGTCTTCCAGCTTCTTAACGTATCTGCCCCACACCTAGCCAGTCAAGAAAGTACAGAACACGTCAACAGGTGCATTGGTGGAGAACTTAAATCTATTAACTGTAAGGTTTCCTCAGGGGTGAGAGCTCAGGGTAGACCATTTAGTGTGCCTTGGGTGGGGCCTCGGTTCCATCCTCAGCACCAAAAACATCAACAAAACACACCTTTGTGAATGAAAGCTGTGCTATGTACAGTAAAATCACTTCACTGCTCCCTGAGATCCAGCTCTTTTAGGCTTCAGGTAACAGCCACTTACAGCAACTAGTTAAGAAACAATGACAAAGAAAGCAGCAGGGTGGCAAATGGGAAGGCGTCCTTATATAGTGAAGCAGGTACCAAGTAATGACCTTGGCCACACCAGGCAACTCCAGCAAAGCGTTCAAAACCTACAACCACCAGCTCTGCTAAGAATGTTGTTGAACAGAACAAGCAGGGGAATAAGCAGCTGTGGGTCACAGGTTTTCACTTCCCCAGATCGTAGTAACCTGAACTTAAGAGAAGACAGATTCATGGACTCTCACCTCCAAAGCATGAACTTAGTGGTTCGATTTAGTTGTTGTTTGCTTGGAATCACAATTTCAGTAAGCAATCTCCAAATCTTGATCTCTAGTCCTAATCTCTGGAATACTAAGATAATAGGTTTGTAGCTACCTACCTGGCCAGGTTTCAAGATTTTTTTTTTTTTAATGTAAAAAAATCACTAAACATGACTACTAAAGATCTACTGTTACATGTACTTTGTGTCTGTGTGTATAGACCACATCCAAGTGAGTGCTAGGAACCAAACTCAGATCCTGTGAGAGAATAGCAGGTGCGTCTAACTGTTGAGCCTTTGCTCCAGCACCATGTTATCCATTCTTAATATGCACCCAAACCTACCTAGTCCAAAGGTACTAGATTGTTTTCCAGAACCTGGGGGTACGGGAATAAATGTATGCACTGAATGTTTCAGCAATTATTGACGCATAACAAACCTGTTCAATCTACACCCTGTTTGTGGATTATTTTGAAGTAGAGCTGGACTTATTCTTATCCATATACAGTATGACTTTCAAAAGGAAGTTGAGCTTAGGGCCTCATGCACACAGGCAAGTGTCCTACCACTGAGCTACCCTGCCTGGAACCTTTCTAGTAGACGTAAAATACCAGGTCACATCTAAACACAAATGTTTAATTCTTAGTCTTTAAATTTATCTTTCCCCCTCAAATAGTGTGCTCAAATCTAACCAAGACCCACACCCAATATACACTGGCATCAATGAGGAGGTCGACCTAGCCATTTACTTCTTTAAGAAAAGGGTGTGTTGTGTCCTAGAAGACGTCTGATGTCAATTCCTTTAAGAGGAATTTCATCTGGCTTGCCTTTGTTTCTCTTGGGAGGACTCCTCTCTATCTCCCTCTCTTCTCTCTCCCTGCTTCTCTGCCATCATAGCTTTCTCTGTTAATCACACCTATATCCCTCTAACGATAAAGTCCTTTTCTACAGAAACAGCGTCTAAGTCTCTCCTGCTATCTGCTGCTGCCTCTGCTGCATCCCCATGAGGCCCCTACACTTAGACACCTGCAGCCAGCTAACTGGGTAATTTGTATTTGTACCATGTCAAATCCACACAAAAGCCTAGCAAGGGATCAAAACAGCCTCATGCCTGTATAAAAGCATTGTGCCACTGAGCTGCATCCCTGGCCCCCACAACATGGTTACAGAGCATGGTTCAGAAAAAAGCTTCCATTTCAACAGTGGCATAGCACAGTGTCCTACATTTGACACCTTAGTAGTGTGGCTCGTTTTTATTCCTACTGTCCTGTGAACAGACCCACTGAGAAACTTTACCCTTATACATAATGTTACAGTAAACAGCCTCACCTGCAGCACAGAGCTCGGAGGTTTTGCCTAATGAGAAAAGGCATCTTGGTACTTCTTTTTCAGGCTGATTAAACTGACTGATACTGACTAACTGCATACAGGATTTGTCTCATTTCTGTCACATCTCTCTACCTGGAGTGCAGGCTAACCCTGTGCAGGCTGAGAAACTGGTGCTCATGAGTCATGGGCATTTGATTCATGCTGTGTCTGTGAGACTGGCTCAGGACAGCCAGACTCCTTACTGAATGGCCATGAATGCCTGGGTGTCATCAAACAAGGCCCAAAGGACAGAGCTAGGCGGAGTCACCTGGAAGTATAAACACCCTTACATGCTCATTTTTCCTGAAGACAGCTGTTGCAATCCTAGCACCCTCAAGGCTGGGCTGGAAAATCCTGAGTTCAAGGCTACCCAAGGCTAGCTTAGGCAAATGCTCAAACTTTAACATTTGAGATTTTTAATAAAATAGTTTCTTTTATATTAGAATCCAAATTTTGCATGGGTTAAATGCATTGCAAATGCATTTTCCTCACTTTGTGAATTATCTTTTATTTTAATTCTAAAAATATTAGGAGAACATCTTGTGAAAAAAAAGAAGAAACTCCTAGAGGAATCTCAATAAACAGTCCCTGAATTTTCATGCTTTGGTTCAATGTTCATGGTTTAATCAGGTCTTGTATAGTGGACATTCTGTAGGTTTTTTCTACCCAGCACCCCATCTGCTTCCCCAACTCCCTCAGCTGGAGATTTAAACCTGCAGCCTTGTACATCCTTAGCGGGTATTATATCATGAGTCCCATCTATGGCCCTTTTGTCCCTTGCTGTCAGAGACTATCTTGATCCAATCCACCCCGCTTGTGTTGGCAGCCCTAATGAAGGTCTGCAGTCAAGACTTGGGCTGTGGCTACAGGAATACATCAGGAAAGTGCCCAGCCCTGAGAGCTTAACTTGGTTTGCCTGGGATTTATCTGTGATTTGGAAGAAGTCTGCCTAGAGACAGAAAAGGGTCAAAACCATTCACAGAGCCTGAATCCAGATCTAGCCAGTCTAGCCAAAGAAAATGACCTAATTAATGAACTCTATACATTCTGATGCTGCCTCAGGTATTTTGACTCAGTCACTTGCAACCACTGGGTTAAATGGTTCATTTTTCAGAGTCTAAAACTTTCCCCCTAAGTATCCCACATCAGTTACCTCCTGAGGCCAAAACTCTCTTCCTTCTTGCTGGTCTTCCAGATAATCACGAATGATATTTGTTTTCTGCAGGAACAGACCCATTGAGTTGGCACACTCGGTGTCTTCACCAACTAAAGGATCTTCAAACTCTGAGGCCGAGAACAGACGAGAAAGGCCGATTCCTACCAGCCCAGCAACGTAGTGACAGTACTGTAAAGATGATTGTGGAAAGTACTTTAATAATGACACACAGAGGTCCTGCCAGGCATCATCAGCTACAAACTAGGAGTCCAGAGCAGAATGTCTAAGCTACCTGCCCTTTTGATTAAAACACAAGCACATGAGAATACAATCAAGAAGTAACGACATTGTGTTCCTGACACCACATGAGCACTCTGCATGCATTCAAGCCACAAACACTACAGGACCTACTGTTACTCTCCATTGCATAGATGGCGAAATTGAGAAACAGAGGTCAATTACCTTGCCCATGGTCACTCATCTGCAAAGCCTAGGGCCATGACCCAGAGGTGGTTACTCTTATTTTATTTCTTCTTTCTTCTCTTTTAGTATTAGGGTTTGAACTACAGAGCTATGCTTTGTCTTATTTGAGTTTGGGTTTGGTTTTTTGAGACAGCGTTTCTCTGTGTAACCCTGGCTGTCCTGGAACTCGCTCTGTAGGCCAAGCTGGCCTCGAACTCACAGAGACCTTCCTGCCTCTTCCTCCTGAGGATTAAAGGTGTTTGACCGGCAGGCTCTCACTTCCTTTTACCATATTCTGTAGACCAGGAAGGCTTTAACCTTGTGATCCTCCCACCTTAGCATCCACAGGTTAAAAGGGTAAGAGCTAGGAATCCAGCCTAACCAACATTTCTAAGGAGGTCTCAGAAAAATTTTTGGCAAATATAATATTTTACTGCCAAAGAATTTCTTTCCCATGAAAGTACCCTGCTTCCCCCCACCCCCAATATGCTGTTGACAGTAACATAAAATCTATAGCCTAGATTTGGAAAACGTGCCTGAATCTACAGTGCTAAGAAAGCTGTATTTCAAGATAATAGCTCTTAGGCAGAAATATTTCTATAACAAATACCTATAATTCACTTGCCTTCAAAGCTGAAGGGAAAATAATCCATAAAACATCAATAATATCTGATCAGAACTTCCATTCAACACAGATGAAAGGGGGTTATATTGAGTGAGCCATGCCAAGAATTGGCCAGGACTTTTAACTGTGCACTGAAATTCAGAAACTGCTACAGCATCAATCACACATTTACTAACTTCCCAAGACATTCCATCAATTTGAGGGGTTTGCTTTGTTAGTCAGGGTCTCACTATGCAGCCCCTCATTGTCCTGGAACTTGTATGTAGACCAGGCTAATCTCTATTTCAAGATCTGAACCTAAGCACTGTAAGAAATACAATCACAAACTCTTTTAAGAGGTCAACAATGAGTGAGCAAGCCACTTTCAGAGTCGGCGCCTTTGCCCAGATGAGAAGATCTTTCTAGCCTACCAACTCCTAGCCTGGCCTGTGTGCCACATGCTGGTGAGGAAGGAGCTCTGGCCAGACCAGCTATTACTGTGTTTGCTTCAGGAAGATGCGCCCTGCCCATAGGGATAGCTCGCCACTTGTCAGCAGTTGCTATGGATTCAGCTTCTCTAAGCACATGCTGGGAAGTCTCCAGTCAAACAGTGCTGAAGCAGAGATGACTCGTGGGAGACGGAGGCCATGAAGGCTCCTTCCTCCTAAGTGGATTAGTGCATTTTATAAACAGGCTTCAGGCTGGGCCTCCATCCTTGCTCCCCCATCTCTCATACAGTGGGAACTGCAGGGTCCTCTCTAGACACAGCTTAGAAACTTGATATATCTAATTATCCTTTTTCTTTTTCTGGCATTACTGGGGGATCAAACACGGGGCCTTAGGTATGCTAGACAAGCACTCTATCACTGAGCTACTCTAAAAGCAAAAGAAAAAATAACTCATCTGATGACTCACACACTAAAGCATGACATGCACTGTATTCCATAATGGAAAAGAAAATAACAATACCAACAAGTATTGCTTTTAAAATCTGAAAAGCACTGTTATTCTTGTATTACAGAAAATGATTTGGCCATACCTAAACTTTCACAGTAACTCAAGGACAATTTTACAATTCATGTTGCCAACAGTAAGCCCTCTAGGGCATGTACTGTCACTGACGAGAGGATTCAACTTTAAGCTTAGTGGGCATGAGGGCACAGTCAACTTTAACAGATGTTTATTAAACCAGAAAACCTACATCTGGAGGCAGCAATCCTTGTTCTGAGCTTCACCATGGTGACAGCTGACTATCTAACTTAGCAGATCTTGCTTACAGAGACACTGACCTTGTCCCAGTCCTGTTTGGAGGTCACATGCTTGTCCACGAATTCTGCCATCCCACATCCCATTTTCTGGCAGATGTCGGCAATCACTGTTTGATACTTCTCAGCCAAATTTCTAAACTCCAGGGAGATCTGAAATGGAGACCATGAAAACAGAACACAAGATTACACCTCTATGGTACCAAACAAATGCACAACCCCATAGAGCTCACAAGGCAGATTAGACAGTCTCTCCCCAACCTTAGTCGGGTTCTCCAAGCACTTCTTTCTGAAGCTGGTGTCTTTAACTCAAGCAAATGGAAACAAAGTATCCAGTAAAACAAGGTGTCTTTCTGAAATCCTAAGGGAAAGTACTCATTTTTCTTCAGCTTCTGCTGTGTGACACAAGCCTAGAGCTCTCCTCCCACCCCGGGGAAGGGGGGAGGGGCAGGCCACGGCTCGCTCTCACATCCGCCTATCACTTGGGGACCATTCCAAGGACAAGAAGGCACATTACAGGGTAAGTCTCCTGGGACAATAAAGGCAAATCCAAAACAGGGCAAGAGGCTCCTGGCACTCCCATTAACTCTCAAAGACAAACTCCTCCCTTATAGAAAGGCGGCCTTGGACAGATTCCAGTGAAGACCCCGGCTGATCTGTTGTTCCAAGTCCCAATCTCCTTTTGAGACAGACTCTTCTTATGCTATTCAGAACTGACTTCAACTCTAGGTCCTTCTTGCCTTCCATGCTCTGGAATTATGGATGTGTTGATAGGCCTGATTGTTTTAACCTCTTCTTGTCCTCTGGGTTCTTTTTGTTGTTTTGCAGACATGTTACATCTATCCTGGCCTCAAACTCACTATGTAGCTGAGGTTAGCCTTGAGCTTCCGATCCTCCTGCCTCCTCTGTCCCATCTCACTCAGCCACAAAGAGACAGCAAAAAAGAGTCTGCACCAAGCTTCTGGGCCAGGCACCTTGGATTCTAATTCTGACTCCTCATTTAGGCAAGAAACTTTAATTTCCCCATACCTCAGTTTCCTCATATGCAGAGAGGTAGAAAGTGCAGATATACCAGAGAGTGTGCTTTTAGTCACAGAAATGGCGAGGCAGAGACAGGCACCTCTCTAGAGCTCCATGCCAGCCTGGTCTACAGAACAAGTTCCAGGACAGTGAAGGCTACACACAGAAACCCTATCTCAAAAAAACCAACCAAACAAACAAACAAAAACCCTAAAGGCTGAAGCAGACAAACAGGAAACAGCATGCTCACACACAGACTACACATCAAGTGAAGAGAGTTCATTTGGCTTATTTAAACAAGACTATATGCAAATGGAGGTCTGCACCTCATATGAGGCAAAACCATTTACCAACTGAGCTAATAAACTGTCCTTTAAAATACAATCTACCTACCCTGCTTTGAAAAGCAGATTTTGTAGGAACTTGGACCTTTTAGGTTTGAATTTAAAATGCCTGGTACCTTACAGGCTTTTCAAAACCTTTCTCTTCCTGGTACAGCTCTGTCCAGCACTGGGTCAGCACCTCTCCTCTTAAAGAAAAATGCCCCAGGGCCAGACTTCCTCTATAACCTTTCTGAACACATCTTTTCCATATCTGCCTGTCTTAAGCTGACTCCCAGAAATGAGAGGTTCTCCCATTCAGATAGAAACACGGCTTCCCACTGCTTCACCTCCATCAGGATATAAACAGCTAACAACCACAGGTGGTCTTTTTGACCTATATTTTCAGCTCCCTTCTTCTCTACCTGGAACAACTCGCTGTTTCTTAACCTTCCTGCTCAAACAGGAAAGGATCAATTTACTGTTCACCTTTGGAGCCAAACATTCTCTTCCCATTGGACTGCCACATGCATCAAGGAAGATGCCAGGCTTTACAAACGTACCTGACAAGGATCTGAATATTACCTGTCTCTCCCAAATTACTTTAACATTCTCACATTTTTGTATTATTTTTGCTGGGCAGGCAAGGCTATCTTAAAATTTTATGATCCATATAAGAAAATTATCCCATAAACAGAAAGTATTTAAAGGTTATAATGTCCCTGCATGAAAAGTAGTTTGGGCTGGGTGTGGTAGCACACACCTATAATCCCAGCAACCAGAACAGAGGCAGGTAGATCTCTGTGAGTTCCAAACCAGCAGTCTACACAGCCAGCTCTAGGCCAGCCAGAGCAACATAGTAAAACCCTGCTTCAAACACAAAAACAAAGAGCTCTAGGCCAGCCAAAGCAACATAGTAAAACCCTGCTTCAAACACAAAAACAAAGAACTCTAGGCCAGCCAGAGCAACATAGTAAAACCTTGCTTTAAACACAAAAACAAAACGAAGTGTATTTTGGGAGCAAATTTGGTGTTCCTGAGAGGTTGGGGCAGGAGGGTTACAAGTTGAAGGGTAGCTTAGAACACAAACTCAGCTCATGGTCAGCCTGGGCAAAGTATTAAAAAACTGTCTCAAAAAGGGGGAGAGGGCAGACCGAGGGTCTAGAGTAGTGATAAATAAAGTACCTGGTGATCACAGGGCCCTGGATTCCATCCCTAATACTGGAGAGAAGAACAAAGCCCATGTCTGTTACTAAAAAAAATGCAACCACGTGGCCCACAGCATTCACTTCATCCATTAGCAGGGTCAAATGGCTCCCCACTGAGTTTCAAAGCAAGCATATTCACTGGCCACCAGGTACCTTGAGGGACACCAATGTACCAGTCCCTTCCTTTGGTCAGTGTTCTAACAGCTCATTTATTTCTCCAGACTTTCTTGGGAGCCATAGCACAGCATACTAGATTGTGGGCTTTAGCCCTGAAAACATGATCTCAACATGTGGAACCAGCCCTTGCCCAAACGGAGTCTTTCTCAAACCTGGCTGGACTCCCCTCTCAGTGAATACCCAACTGACTCCTCCCACTGGATATACAGACTAGATTCCCTCATTGTAAAAGTCATGTTAGAACAGTTCTCCAAAACCCTAGCAAACCATGCACAAAACAAATGCCCTCTTTGGAGCATCAAGGAACACATTACTTTGCTAAACATGCAAACTGTAGGAAAGAAAGAAGTGAGTCCATGTATAACATGAACTTTAGGACCCCTAAAGCTTGGGGCCTTAACTATAATCCACCTCAAGAGCTAACACTACAGAATACTTAGTATGCACCAGGCACTCGCTTAAGAAACTACCCAATTCTTGCAGCTCTACCGATGCAGACTGGGATACTGAGTCAAGTGCCAAGGATCTCACCTCTGCTGCAGGAGCCCACACCTTGCCCACAGGTGTGACTCATGCTGAGCAGCAGTCCCAGACTGCCAGCCTCACTGCGGAATACACGCTACACAGATCTGTGTGAACCAATCTGGAGATCCACTTTAAATATATATATTTTGAGAGTCTATCTTTTATAGGCCTGGAATGTAAATGCATCTTTCTCTAGGAACAGACCTGGACTTTCTCAGCAACACCTTGTAGTAAGAGAATTAACAACTAGACTCTGGGAGCTGTTATTATCTCTACCATACAGAGAGAAACGGTGGGGGGTGTGGGAGGGTGTAATATACCTCATTAACAATTAGTAAGTTGGGTTCTAAGCATCAGCTCTGAACTCTCAGATGCCAGAGTTCTTAGCCATCACATCCAGCTATCCTCCAACTGCCCGGTTGTACGTTTCCCTCAGTTCAGGGACTGACAACCACACTGCTAATTATCAACATATGTACCCCGAAGAGAGTCCACTACCGTGGGGAAGTCCTCCAGCACTTGCCGGTCCTTCTCCTTGCTCTCCATGAAGCGCCACTCCGGATCATAGAGGAAAGTGTGAAAGTTTTGAAGCAGTGGGATCTTCTTTTCCACACTGATGGTCATGTCATCCTCCACGGTGTCCAAAGCTCGGAGAACCAGGTAAAACACACACACTGCGTGGCTGTAAAAAAGGAAAGGTATCAGCAGGGCAATGAGCATGTGTTTTTTTTACATTTATTTAGTGCATGTGTGTGTGTGTGTGTGTGTGTGTGTGTGTGAGTATACCCAGCCCACGTGGGAGACAGAGGACACTTCTGGAAATCAGCCCTCCCTTTTTACCATGTGGGTTCTGGGGACTGAACTCAGGTGCTCAGACTTAGTAGCAAGCGCCTTTACCTGCTAAACTATTTCATCAGCCTCTTTTTGGAAATATTTATTTTTAAATAACATTTAAAGCAGAATAGCACTTTATGCCTGTAATCTCAGATGGGGGAGGCTGAGGCAGGAGGATCTTGAGTCAGGACAACCAGGACTACAATTCTCTCAGACACTCCACCTCCATAACTGCCATTTAACTGGTTCTGGACCATTTTCTAAACTGTCTCACCAGTAGCTCTATAAAGCTAATAGAGTGATATCCAAAGCCTACCATACATTCGTTTTCCTGTCTTAATGGGAGTAATGAACTCTCCAGTGTATTTATAAAAAGTAAAGTGAAAACCTAAGCAGCTGGATGTCATACCACTCCCAGAATGCTTAATGTTTAACCAGAGCATGTCAGGGACCAAAAACACAAGTTTGGAAAGAACTAGTATTTTGCAGACAAACTTTTTGGCATGAATGCTGTGCCGATAACTGCTGTAAACTTGTGTGTAATGTGCACACAAGGAAGCTTCTGAAGAATAAGTATGCTTAAAATGTAAGGTCATAAACAAGCAAAAAAAAAAAAAAAAAAAAAAAAAAAAAAAAAAAAAAAAAAAAAAAAAAAAAAAAAAAAAAAAAAAAAAAACCCAAAAACAAAAACCAAAAACCAAAAGGCTTGCACACTGACAGGAGCTGGTGCCAGGACTAAAAGAAGGTAATAAACAGAGCCGCCCCACCCCCTTCTCTGAAAGGGCTGGCCTGAAAGGTCGTTGGTAGATGGCCAGGTGCCTGGAAGGGCATTTGCAAGTAAACACGTGGGCGTAGAGGGGGTGGAGGGTTTAGTTCTGCCGAAGAACAACAAGGAGCCCATAATTCTAACTCGTGAGTCAACATGGCTACAGTGAGTGAGTCAAAGTCCCCCGGAAAAGCGGTCCCCCCCCCCCCCCGAGTCAGGGCTCTCTACTAACCGCATTTCCCCATCCAGCGCCTGGATAACGGCGGCGAAGCTGCGACTGGTTTGATTCAGATACTTGTAGCAGGTCTTCAAGCTGCTGCTGAGCGAGTCCTGTGGGCAGAGAAGACACACCGCGGTGGCAGACGTGCAGCAGGAGTGGGCCTGGGGAAGGCAGCTGGCAGCTGGGCTCCGCGCCCGGGACCAATCCTTGCAAGGCCAGGCGGTCGGGGGCCAGGAGCAGCCCCGTGGGGGTGAGCCCGATGTCCTGGGCGCGGCGACCGGGCTAAGCACCAAGGTACGCTTGACCAGGGCCATGGCCTTGGTGCTGCCGGTGGCTGCCATGGGGAGCCCTTCCTCCATAGGCGCCCACCTCAGGGCCCGGATCCGACAGGGATAGCGCTGGCCAGATGAGAGGGAGCCACACTCAAGGACACGTGCAGGTCCGGGCCACGCCCCCTGCCGCCTCTTGCCACGCCCCCAGCTGCAAGAACCCCTTGCCCACCCTTACTCTTTGCCTCTCCCCTCCCCAACAACTGTGGGGCAGAGGGGAGCACGGACCTCAGCGCTGCTCAGAGAAGTTTGCTTTCCTTCCCCGTGACAGTGTTTTTCCTAGACAAAACTATCTATGCAGGCAGGTTCCTCTGAATCTTCTTTTCAGCTCAGCTGGCCTTTGGTAAACTCGCTCTGTGTTTGTTTTGTTTTTGGTCAGTCTTACTACAAAGCTCTGGCTGGCTCAGAAATCACTATGTAGACCAGGCTGGCCTCGAACTTGATTGTGCAACCCTTCTATCACTACCTCCAGGTATCTTGGTCAGCAAGTGTAATCCCAGTTACACTTGCAGACCACCACACCCAGCAAGGTGTCTGTCTTTGTACTGCCCAACCTAAACACATGACCACATTGGCCTTCCTAAACAATAACCCCTTACCCTCTTGAGTTTCCCTTAAGAATCAGGACTGAGCCCATTTCTACCCCAAGACTTCTTTACCCCACTATAATCTGCAATCGTTTTCTTCTGATGAGAATTGGACTTTGAAAGACCGCTAAAACTGCCAGAAACCTTACAATTGCTGCTCTTACAAGCTCGGTATCAGTGATGTGCAGTGAGCTGGTCTTCTCGAAAAAAAACAAGGAAGGATTATATACACTTTGCAAGGAACTGGGAGGTTTAGAAGGTGTCTTACTACAAATGCCAAAACAAAACTGCCATTCTGTGCTGTGGGGTGCTTTTTGTATGAGCAGGAAAACTGAATTTCCACATGCCCCTTGCACACAATCTATCCACTCGTTCTAAGAAATAAGAAACACAATTATCTACAAAGAAGTTGTTTTCGAAATACAGCCTATCTACTGCACTGGAATGTTAGAGAACCTTGAACTGATCCTGGTGGGTACTGTGAACTATGTCCTTTTTTATTTGTATTTCCTACATTTCCTAATATGGATCCACATTATTTTGTCCAAAAAGAAAGGCTTTCTTTTAAAGAAAAAAAAGGTATATAATCCTGTTTCCTTTTATTGCCGTTTCCAATAAAACACATTAGTAAAAACCAATATACTTACTGATCAGCATATTTAAGTAAAATTCATAGTCTAGCACATAAAAATAATCCACAGAGTTTCAATGAATAAGCAATGTATTCACAGACTATTTTAAAATAATTCACTCTTTCTTTCAAAATGTGGAAAGATAGGATTTCAGAGGGAAAAACTGAGTAACTTGTCTTTTGAGACAGTCTTCTCTTGTAGCTCAGGCAGGCCTGAGACTCATGGCAGTCCTCGGGCCTCAGCCTCTTCACTGCTCAGATTGCAGCTGTGATCCACACCCAGGGTGAGCGGCTCTTGGCACAGCTGTCATCATTTCCCCCCCCCCCCCCCCGAGTTTCCCGGGCAGTGATAGTGGTCTAGGGGCTGCTCTCACCAGGGCATGGAATGAATGCGAAGGGACAGTGGCACTGGGTTTGAAGAGCTAGCTGTCTTGGGGAACACTCTTCCCCTCCAACACCCTGCAAGCTACAGATGTTCCCTCCACATCACTTCTTTGTTTCTGGTTTCAGTATGTCACCTTGAACAACAGGCCCCTAAATGACCAAGAATAATCCTATGAAGAACTGTACTGCTCTCTGAATGCTGACAAGATCTCACAGCTGTGGACTTCCTGTCCCTAGAGCCTCCCGTGTTTCTCAGTGCAGTGTGAGGCTAAGCACATACCCAGAACTCTCCAGTGAGGGAAAACAGGGCTCATTAGGCTCCAGTTGGGAGCTGCCAGCACCACCCCTATTTTCCACCCTGCCATAGTCTCCCTGTTTTTCAGTCCTGGCTGTCCTAACTCAATCTGGAACTCACAGGTCTGCCTACTCTGCCTCCCAAGTGCTAGGATTAAAGGCGTGTACCACCACTGCCCAGCTGTCTTCCTTATTTTTAATAAGACAGGATTTGCTTAGAGCAAGAAAACCAAAACCTCAAAAACCAGTGAACCTCAGAACTGGACTTACCAAATGCCTGCCAAACACGATACAGACATCACCTTTAACCCTTCCTAAATGTTTAAGGAGGTGTAACAAGCTATACTCCATGCCACACAGGTAACAGACATGTATGTCTAAATAGTAAGAGTTACACTTGAGAGAAGCCAGATCTCCTTAGAAAAGCTTGGCTTTTTCTATTTTGTGACTGAGTAATGTCACACAACTTTCAGGTAGAAGAATGCATTTAGATGTGCTAATACGCCCAGTAAAAGACAAATGATTTGAACCTGGGTTTTTTTTTTAAGTTTTATTTATTATGTATACAGTATACAGAAGAGGGCACCAGGTGTCATCATAGATGGTTGTGAGCCACCATGTGGATGCTGGGAATTGAACTTGGGACCTCTGGAAGAATAGTCAGTGTTCTTAACCTCTGAGCCATCTCTCCAGCCCTTGTTTGTATTTTTTTTAAAGGTACTGTCTCAATGTGTAGCCCTGGCAGGCCTGGAACTCTCAGAGATCTGTCTGCCTGTTCAAAGATTAAAAGCATGGACCACTGTGCCAGGCCTAAACCACATTTATTCCTTGTTGCAGAAATAATCAGCCCTCAGTATTGTTCAGGGTACATTTCCCTCAATATTTTGTTATTGTTGTTATTTATAAAAAAAAAGTTAAATGAAGGGAAATTAATTTTCCTGTTTGTTCCTCCTAAGTAAAGGTACATTCAACTTCTCTTATTTATTTATCGACCTGAGATATTACCATTACATTTAGGGTGCTCTTAAGCTTCTGGGCTCACATGAGCCTTGCTTCACTTCTGGAATAGCATGCACTTCAGTGGTAACAGTTGGTTACCATACAGGAGGCCTTGGCTTCTCAACACTGGGAATTGGAGGGAGGGGGGAACATCTCACCGGGGTTTGAAAAGTGCTCAGCAAACACACTGATCATCAATGGGATAGCCCAAGAAGCACAGAAATGCATGCGTGGCCAGGCCCAGCTGGGCACCCCAGAGACACTTAAAAGAGTTGTAAGGAAAACTACATCTGTAATCTGCAAAACAACGGTCCTTGTCCCTTTCAGATTATTAAGAACAAAGTGCACTAAATCGTAAACATGGCCACAATGTTTGTGATTCTTCTTATCATGAAGGAATCTTTCCTCCCTCATACCTAGCTCCCAGGTGACATTTAGGGTCCAATTGGACAGTAACAAATGAGACACATGGAAAAGTCAATAAAGTGTGTGGGTTTCGTGGTCTGCTCTCTTCCAGTGTCCAAGAGTCCCAGGACAAGTCAGCCGGCTGATGACATGCGTGTCTCCCCTATCCTGTCTGTCGCCTGCTAACCACCCCTCGTTCAGCCATAAGCTGCCTGTCAGCTGAGCAGGCCATGGAGAAATGGACCCAGCTGTCCCAGACAACTGTGAACTAAGTACAGTTGTTACTAATATAAACCACTAAATTAGGATAAATACACACAGCCATCTTTGGTAGCTTGCTGGCATTAGGAACCAGCACATGCCTCCACAGTCCCAGCCTGAAGCTTTGGGATAGCCTGTTCTCCAAGTGAGAAGCTGGTAAGGATGCTTGCTAAAGAAGACTGGCGACCTGCGTTCAATTCTTAGAACCCATATGAAGGTGGATGACAACCCAGAGCTGTCCTATGACTGCCCTGTGTGTGCAGTGGCATATGCGTACACTCACACACACACAATACATTCTTAAAAATTTAATTTAAAAAAGCTAAGTGATACACCTAAATAATAAATAGCTATAAGACAGCACCTTCTGTCCTGGAACTCACAAACTAACCTAGGCTGGCCTAGCATGCACAGAAATCCATCTGCCTCTGCTCCCAAGTGCTGGAATTAGTCATGTGCCACTATGCCTAGCAAATACATATATTCACTATCTGTTAGTTGTGCTCCGCTTCTACCATGTGGGTCCTGGGAATTGAACTAGGGTTCAATTGATGGTGAACGTCTTGACCTGCTATGCCACCTTGCCAGTCAGGCTACTTGGTAGTTCCTAAGTTACTTTTACTTTGTAAAGCCTCTGAACCACTTAAAATAGGCATTTGTGTGCATCAAGCTGGTGTGACCACCTCTTAGCTGTCTAATGTAGCTCTGTGGTTCATTACCCCAAGGATGAACAACACACTGGAATAAAGAGAGTTCTGGAGGAGCTCGAGAGATGACTCAGTGGTCAAGAGCAAGTACGGCTCTTGCAAGGGACTGGAGTGCAGGTCCCAAAATTGGCAGACAGTTCACAACCACCCTAACTCTAGCTCCAGGGGATCCGACGCCCTCTTCTGGTCCCCACAGGTACTGTACTCACCTCCACAAACCCACAGACACTGCCTGTCTGTCTGTCTGTCTGTCTCTCTCTCTCTCTCTCACACACACACACACACAAATTAAAAAATAAAAGTGAATCCTTTAAAAAGAGAGAATGAACAAGCTCTGTTCTCAGACTGAGAATCAAAATCCAGCTTTCACTCCATAGGTACAGGACCTTAGGTAACTTACTAATTTCTCCAAGTCCCATCTATAAAACAGGAAAACAGCAGATCCTGAAAGAGTGACTGGATGTTTATGTAACAACAGATGGAAGGTATGTAAAGCAATGTTGCCACATATCAAAAGTTAATAAACATTAGCTCGTTATTATGGCGCTAACTAAAAAGCACACATTTCAGTTTGAAAAGTCTTTCATCGAGGTACAATGATGGGAGGGAAAAAGTCCCAGACAGGCATTATTACAGATCTTGGGTGTCCACAATTCTAAGTCTCAGTGTGAGGAGACTGCGTGAAAAACCAGGTGGACACTGGCAAGGGGCGAGCACATCAGGCCAGATGCCAAGGTACCTTGTCTGCAGGTACTGTCCACTTCCTACCATCAACAACTGTGTGCCGCTCTGAGCTAGATCTGGACAGTCTACTGCTTTAGCTGTTTCCGAATATTTGATTTCTTAATAAAAATAAATGAAGTAAATACAGCAAAAAAGAATACATATTTAACCCCACATACAGTGGTTTATATTACTTTTGGTGCTTTTCTGCATGAAATATCGTATAACAAAAATCCATTTTTAATTGGGCTTGGAGGGCTCACACCTGCAATCACAGCACTCAAGAGGCTCAGAGTTCAAAGCCAGTCTGAGTGAGTTCCAGATCAGCTTACACCCTGTCTCAAAAAAACAAAACTCCCACAGTGTTACAAGTTAATGCCATCTTAAGGTATGAGAATTAGAAATGATGGCATCAATAAGAAAGAAATGTAGGGGCTGGAGAGATGGCTCAGCAGTTAAGAGCACCATCTGCTGTTCCAGAGGACCGGGGTTTGATTCCCAGCACCCACATGGCAGCTAACAACTGTCTGTAGTTCCAGTTCCAGGCAAACACCAAGGCAAATAAATAAATAAATAAAGTTAAAAAAAAGAAAGAAAGAAAAGAAAGAAATGTAAAGCAGCCCAAGTACCATGCACATCCTTTAAAGGGAAAGGGAGAGCAGGGAGGGATAGGGCCTGGAAGGAGTACCTGACCACAAATGACTAAAGAAAGGACACAGCTTCGAGCAATACTGTCTTGGTCTGTTGTTGTTCGAAACTGAACTCAGTATGCAGACCAGGCTCCATGAACTCTAGAGATCCACCTTCATCTCCTCCCTTATGGTGGGATTAAAGGCTTGTGTGCCACCACAGCAGGATTCTTAAGAGAATATGAGAGTTTTCTTAATACTTCAGGGTCAATTCCAAAACAAATATGAATTTCCCTTTGGCTCTAAAAGCAGAACACAAGATGGAAGTTCTGTCTAAGACTTGAAAACCTGTACTTCCTGGAACAAAGAAAGTGTGAATAAACCTCCCCAGAGGGATCAGGAGACCAAACAACCTGGACTGTAAGCAGACATTCTTTATCTTAAGCTCCAAATCCCTGCAAAAAGCTGACAAATAGTGACAACTTCACCCTCTAAAAGCTCAAATGTACAACTGCTCTAGGCTGGAAGCATTTGGATTTCTGAGGATTTGTAAATGTGTAATCTTGGTAATAGGACACAAGTCCAAACATGCAGTTCTTTTATGCCTTGAGTAATTTTCTACAGTACTTTTAACGTATCTGTATTTTGAAGACGGCTTGCCACATGCTTGTGTGCAGTCAGGTGTGGAAAAGTCCACTTACGGCATCATATCAGCACTCAAAATATCTTATTAATACTGAGACTGAGTCACACAAATCTTTACACATAAAAGTCACAAAGACACATGAAAGCTATTTCCCCTAAGCAACTTGGAAAGATTAACTCACATCCTAACAAGAAGTGATTTCCTCCTCTACTCCTGTAAATTACTTACGACCTTCACTATTCTGCCACACTCAGATAAAGTCACCTGGTTTAAAAGGCTAAAAGCTTCTCCAAGGCAGCTCTGTTCACTAATTCACCTTCACAAGCTACTCTGTACAAAGGAGGTAAAGATACACACATGAAAAAAAGATCCTTATTTTCTATTTAAAATCCAGACTGGCCAGGGATGGTGCATCTTTAATCCCAGCACTAAGGAGACAAGGAAGATCAAAAGCAGTGTATCTCAGTGAGTACAAGGCCAGCCTGGTCTATCTACATAGTAAGTTCCAAGGCAGCCATGACTACATAGAGAGACCCTGTAGATTCAAATAGAGAATCTTACTTAAATCAGAAGGAGACTGAACCATAGAATTTTACAACTGAAAGTGAGCCTGGGAGCTGACTACAAGACTACAGGACCTCTGTAAGTTAAAACAGTACTAGAGAAAACAGGTAAGCGGTCCTCACAGGTCAGAATTCCTTCCTCAGATTTCTACAAAACAAACTGTGACCCTTTCTTTATAAGGGTCCTGACAAGAAGGAATCCCACTGACTGAAGAAGGCAGTAAATTGGCCTCCCCAGAAGACATGAACTACTTGTCTCTGGAGGTAGTGACAGGAGTATAAAGCAGAGATTCTTTGCTTTTGGTCACCTATCCTTGCAAGGGTCTGATGACCGTGCATCCTTTTCCCCTGAAATATACTCTTTCATTTATTTCTTTCAGAGTGCCATCCATGCTTTACCCAACAGAACTCCTGTCACAGGGCAGACATCCCATAAGTAAGTGTCTGTTGAGTGGCAGAGACGTGGCATTTGTCAGAGCTAAATATTAAAAAGAAGAAGATGATGATGATAATTATTCTGCATTAAAAGAAAAATCAAGTGTTTTAATAAAGGACACTAATCAAGAATATCTTTAAATAAAATACAGTGTCTGTGATGCTTCCATTGAAGAGGAAAATTTTAAAGCTTTTGATGTAACCCATGAGTTCAACTGGACATGTATTCATACAACAGTTACAAACATTCGTTAGACTAAACATCAACATAAAAGCACGCATTTAACAAAGGGTAAAGTGCAATGAAATACAAACAAAAAACAAGTTTTGGCCTCCCAGCAGTCAAGAGCTAATAAGAACTTGGAGATTATGTGCACACAACAACAACAACAACAAAAAAAAAATGTAGGAAGCACCCAGGAAGAAAATTGTGGTTGCTGGGAAGGTGAGGTAGCTTATGAGGGAGGTGATGTGTTAAAAACTGAAAGGAATGTGTGGGTGTGTAGCTAAGTTCTCATTCCAGAAGAGATAGGCATATAATAATTTCTACAGGGTTCCTTATGTTCACAAAAATTTTCTCAAACCTGTTCCATCTAATCTCAATTCTGGAACGCAACCGTTGGAGTAAAAATAATCCCTAAGTTTAGGAAAGCAAAGTGCGCAAATTAATGGCTTTCGGAAGTGGAGATGTTTAACAACGATGGGGGGAAGGGCGGGGCCTGTAAAGAGGACAGGATCCAGCTGGGATGAGCGACCCAGACCAGGACCCCGTCTTCCAAGGAGACCAGGGCGTCCGAGGAGGCCGTCCTCCGCTATCTTCGGTGACAGCAGTAGCCACAGACCCGCCAGGATACAAGGATGCTTGGCCTACCTGGTCCATCTTGGGTATGAACTTCCGCCGGCCACCCATGCGGAATCGCAGCAGGTTGTAGAACTCCTCCGGGTGGCCTAGGCACTTCACGAACTCCATCCTGAACGTTGCCAGTCGCGGGCTCACCTGTCTGGATATCCAGCTTCCACTAGTGTGGGATACTGGGGTACCAGCCAGAGCCAGAAGGCGGGGCCAACGCCGGACGCCCCGCCCACCTCCCGCCCTCCTCAACGGGCCGTGCCGCTCGTGCCGCCAGCCTGGGGCGAGCGCAGTGGACTGACGGACGTTGATTGGTCAGAGCCTCTCGCACCAGGGAGACGCTGGCTAATCGGAGACCGGAGAAACCTGGCGCGATGACCACACCCTCGATTCTGATTGGAGGACCAGAAAGAGGCCAGTG
Source organism: Sigmodon hispidus (assembly GCA_004025045.1). Taxonomy (NCBI): domain Eukaryota; kingdom Metazoa; phylum Chordata; class Mammalia; order Rodentia; family Cricetidae; genus Sigmodon; species Sigmodon hispidus. Next base: position 119,407 of record PVIH01004369.1, read on the forward strand.
AACGCGATTGGTGCTTGAAAGAGGCCCTTTGTTTAGGGGCTGCGTGGAGGCGGGCCGCGCGTGGGTACAGGCTTGCAGAGACCCTTCCTGAGCCACGCGTTTCCATAGTGCAAGCGGGAGAGGCTCACTTGCTCCTCCCGGCACCGCCCCTAGTGAGCATTTACATCTCCGGACATCTAAGGGATTGCTAGCAAAGCCATGTCGCACTGGGAGGGGAACGGGGACTGGAAACACGGTTGGAGGCTGCCTGTCACTCACGCTCTACACTGTGTTCTAAGGAATATGGATTTCCAAGGGAAAGTAGGTTTCACGATTTCCGAGTCTTGCTTTCCTCCGAGCAGAGTTTCCTGCGGCTTTCCTGAGCTCCAAATGGGACCGCGAACAGTATTTCTCAGACTTCCCCCAGCCCTCATTTGTGAGCCATTATTGGTAATGATTGTTGTATTTTTCAAAGCTGCTAAATAGAACACACAGAACTGGACTCTTGATGGACATACTTCTTACGTTCTGGTTAATGTGAACCAGGATTCAAAGTCTACACTCCCCATCTGGAGTGACAAGGACAGCCAACCACTTATCCAATTAAGTATTGCTAGGAGAAAAGCTCCCTCCCTCCCTCTGAAGTTTATAGCTGTTAATGGTTGCTAGTAAGTGATGTGTGGGGTTTATTATGAACTCTCCATACACGTAAATAATGTATTTTGGTTATATTCCCCCTTAGCCCTCATGACTCCCACATAGTCCTTTTATTCTTTCAGATAACCTTGTATAAACTTACACCCTTATTATATTTTGATATGGATGTGTCATCACACACACACCCCGCCACGTATGGAGGTTAGCTCTCTTTGCTCTGTGTGAGTCCTGGGGATAGAGCTCAGGTTTGGTGGTGCCTTTGTGTGACCTAATGAGGCACAGATTTTCTTCAGTGGTATGACCACTAACTAGTAAATTGCCCAAGCTTCTGTTAGTATGCCTAATTAAACCTACTGAGTGATCATGAAGAAAAATGACAATTTCGGGGCTGGAGAGATGGCTCAGAGGTTAAGAGTCACCGACTGTTCTTCTAGAGGTCCTGAGTTCAATTCCCAGTATCCTCATGGTGGTTCGCAACCATCTATAATGACATCTGGTACCCTCTTCTGTATACTGTATACACAATAAATAAATAAATCTTAAGAAAAGAAAAATGACAAATTCAAAGAGGAAAGTCATGGAGGGGGACAAGAGAAAATAAGGAGTGAATATGATTAAAATACATATATAAAAATGTCATGATGAAACCCATTATTGTGTATGTTGAATCTGTTAATTAAAAGCACTTATTCTAAAGTATGTGCTTGTTCTGAATGCTGTGTCCCTCCAAAACTCCTGTGGGCAAGTTTAGAGGTAGGAGTTTGGGAGGGATGGCCTGGTGATATGTTGTATATTTAATAAAAATAGTCTGAAATATCAGAGGACAGAGCGAAGCCACAAAGGTCAGGGAGTGGTAACCCCTGCCTTTAATCCCATCACTCTAGTTCAAGGCCTAAGAGAGTCAGGTGGTGATGATACACGCCTTTAGTCCTAGCACTAGGAAAGTTGAACCAGGAAGTGAGATAGCTGGGGGGTGGGTGAGATAAGGCAAGATTCTTCCCTTCCCCTGGCACTTCCTTTTTAAGCTGAGGACAGAGTCTTGCAGTCTGAGCGTTTGTGGAGACAGGTCTGAGGAGTTGGCTGGGTGAGAAGTGGCTGTGGTTTGTTCCTGTCTCTGGTATTTCAGCTTTTCCCCAATATCTGGCTCTGGGTTTTTATTATAATACCAAATAGAATTTGTGCAATAAATAAATAGAATTTGTATATAAACAAGGTCCTACGGTAGATTTTAAGATGATTCCCATGCTGTTGGTGTCCTTACTGCAAGAAAAAAATAACAACACACAGAGAAAGGGAAGAGGGGTGTCACAGTGTTCTAGAACATGCCATCTGTATTCCAGAAGAGGGAATCTATCAGATAACTGAACGTGCCTCAATCTTTCGTTTTGCAGATCTGTGAGAAGTGAGAAATTACCCATTCAGTCTTTGATTTTATTTTTTAAATTTCCATTCAAAGCATCAGTTTATTCAGAATAAGCAGGAAGTCAGTTAGACTTGGCCCCACACTTCAGGCCATTTAAGAACTGGAAGAGCCCGTAGTAAAACTTAGGAGCTTAGATACCTGTGGTCTTAATGCTTTAGGGAGTAGTGGAGACACACCCACAGTTTGCCATCTTACTGTGGCATTCACCCAGTGCATGCTAAGTCCTCTGGGAGGCCACTGTTGATAATAACAACCAAGCCCTGCAGAGAATTCTCTCCAGTGAGCAGGTGGATGGTCTCAAAGGCACACTTGAGGATACACACAGTCATGAACATGCGCATTGTTGGGTTACAGTGAGATGCTCCACAATAAGGTATGGTGTGAGCTTGTAGAAGCACTTGGTGGTACATCAGGCACAGCATCCTGCACCAGTGTGCCTGTTGGGTTTCTTTGCTGTGATACAATCCTGCAGGGAACTGTCACATCATCAGGGCTCCAAGTCCCCAAAAGCTTGATGTCAGAGGCCTCTGTTACTACTTTTTATTTATTTATTTATTTTTATTTTATGTGAGTTGGTGTTTTGCCTGCATGTATAACTAACTGTGTAAGGGTGTCAGATCTTGGAATTACAGTTGTTAGCTGCCATGTAGTTGCTGGGAATCGAACTCAGGTCCTCTGGAAGAACAGTCAGTGTTCCTAACTGCTTGCCATCTCTCCAGCCCCTCTGTTACCACCCTTGTGACTGTCTCCCACTCAGTCATCCTGGGGGCACAGCTAGAGCATCTTGGCATGGAGGGAAGAACTGGTATTTGGCTAAGGTATAAGGAAGTATGACAGTGGCTTTGAGCCTTGCTTACTGTTTTCTTTGTGAGGCAGTCTCTGAAAAACCGGGCTGGTTGAAACACTGGGTCTCCTGCCTCAGCCCCCCAGTAGCTTTCGATTACAGTGTGTCACTACACTCAGTTTAACTGTGTGGTCATAAGGTCCATAACTACTCCAGACTTCTATGTACTCACACATAAAGTAAGGAGAGTAAGAACACATGTCCAGAACTAAAGAAATGGCTCATTAATCAAGAGTACACTCTGATCTTTGAGAAGACCCACATTTGGTTCCCCGCAACCATTGAGGCGACTCATAGCCCCTGTAACTGCAGCTTCAGGAGATCTGACTTCCCTGGGGCACCTGCATTATTGTGCATATAACCCCACACAAGACACACACATTACTAAACGTAAAATATTTTTAAAATAGGAAATAAAGTATTTTTTAAATGATAAAGTGTCCATTTCCATGGGTTATCCTATAGATTCTAAACAAGACCTAAGTGGTGAGCTTCTGTTGTGGATGAACATACAAGGTGTGTCAGGAGCTGGAGATCGGGCTTAGTGGTCAAGAGCATTCTTTGTTCTTGCACAGGACACACACATACACACACACACACACACAGACACACATATACACACACACACACACACAAGCCCAGGGGGCCACCTTCACAAAGGGTGAGAGCTGAGCCTGTAGCTCAGTGGTACAGTTCTGTTTCATTCCCATGTTTCATCTCAGCAACACAAAACAAAGGAAAAAAAAAAAACCCACAAACAAAAAAATTTCGGCCTGATGAAGGCAACATAGAAAACATCACATCGTTTTATTTTCAATTGCTACCCCAGTTCAATGAAATTGCTGCTAACAAGCTGATGGGTTTCTCTACATCACTAAACACACGATGAATTGAAACATTCACAATCACAAATGCCCATCTGTTTTTCACAGTCCCTGGGCATACCTCCCTGTCCACCGTGGAGTCTCCAGCCACAGGGAAGATGCCAGGCAGGCTGACCAGCAGTACCGGTCTCAGTTTTGCCCTCATCCCTGACCCTTCCAGGGGAAAGAAAAAAAAAATGGAGGGACTCAAAATCAACCAGTTCTCAAAACAGTACACCACACTGTCTCCCCCAGCTGCCCTCCACCCCCTAGCTGCTCCCAGCCTCCCAGCTGTCCCCAGTCACTCTTTTGCAGACTCACTGCTATTCCAGACAGTTTCCCCAACCCTCTGTTCGGATTCTTACAGTATGGTGGGATGACAAAGAATTAACCAGAAAGGAAAACATCTATCTCTATGAAAGCTATGGCTAAGGCATATGAACGCATATGCAATGAAATGAATATCAACAATACCCTTTGGACCCTATCCCTGTTCTGTCATACAATTCTGCATACACCCTTCTTTCAGGACATCTGAATCATCAAGGCTACAAGTTTCACAAAGAAGGTCAAGTGTTTTAAGACAGCAGATTCTATGGCTCCTCAGATGACAGCTGAGGCTGGCACTGAGGGCACCACCAGGTGAGCCTCTGGAATCCACAAGGAGGCCCAAATGTCTCCTTCATAACCTGGTGACCGTAAGGACACTGCTCCTTCTGGTAGATCTGTGTGTGCCTTTCCTTGCCTTGGAATTTGTCCCGAAGCCAATCTGAACTGAATTCCACTACGTGATCCACGAGGACCTCGAGAGAGGAAGAACTCAGGAGGGACCCGAGAGAGAGGGGATGGATCCCTGCTCTGTACAAAGCTTCGTTCTTTATGATGTTCCCTGAAAACAAAGAGAGACACGGGCTAGGAAACACTGTCTATATAACCTGAACTCTCTATGGAGCCTAGGCTAAACTGATCCTCCTGTGTCATCTTCTAAGTGTTGAGATATACATATGTGCTACCACACTAGCTTAAATTTTATCTTAAGTTATGAGATAAGTGGAGTTCAGCTTGCTGGGCCACTGAACAATGACCTTGTTAAGGAGAAGGAGTAAGTTAAATAACGCATGGTAGCAACAGATGAAACAGTTGTGGGTCCCCCCCCAAGAGTTTCATAATTGCACTTCCAGTTATAGGTTCTCTATAAACTCATTGAGTGGCAGGCTACCTGGTACCACTCACTGGCAACTTGCCCTTTGCTTCAGTTTCCTCATCTGAATAAAAGGGAAAGCTAACAAGTGATTTTCTATCCCATGGAGCAGCATGAGGTCAGGACCCTGTGCCTGGGTCGCTGGAGTCATTTGAGTCCCTGGCTACCACCAGTATCATTGTGCTTCAGCTCTCTGGATATATCTAAAAGCTGCTTCTGGGAGCCGTGCTGCTCCTGTGGCACAGAAACAGACTCCGCTGGTCCTCCCATGAAAGGACAGGCTTGCCCACCACCCTCCTATAGTGAGCCATACCCATGGCAGGCAAAGTCATCCTGTACCAGACAGAGAATCGAGGACTTGCCTAATCCAACCTCTGAGTCTAAAATCAAGGGATGTGAAACCAACCTCAAAACCAGGTGTGTTGGTGCAAGTGGGATAGGAGACCTCAAGTCGTGACTGCCCTACAGAAGTGTGACTTCCCCATTAATCAACACGGTGGGGTTCCTCCACATCGCATGTACATACCTAATCCTGAAAAATATCTCTGGTCCAACAGTGTAAAGCACACAGGCTGAGCCTGGCTCAGAGCTTTCAAGGCTTGTCCTCGATGGAACTTTTCAGACAAGATGTCACAGGTAGGCTCAACCACTGGGGGAGAACTCCAGGACATCTGGCAACTATAAAATACCAGGAAGCCACCAGCATCAAAATGGAGTACCAGCCTGAGAAGACAAAAGAGATCATACACACAGGGTTCTCACACACAATGAGATCCATATAACAATCACCAATGTACAGTCAATTCATAATACATAAACAGACCCCTGTAGAGTCAGTTCACACACTTATATAGTTACCACAATATAATCAGCTCACAATGCAACTGTCAATGTACATCACCATATAGTTACCTCTGTATAATTATGTTACATGTGCATACAATTACTATGTAAGTCATATTTATACACAGTTACCACTGGACAGACCACATATACATAGTTTCTATTCTACAGGTAGACTGTACATTAAGTTTCTAGACTAGTCTGAATCAAACTGGGGAGTTAAGGTTCCATGGTCAGAATCATGTTAGAGCCAAATGGAGTAAAGTAAGATATGTATATACATTATTTTCTAATTAAATTATAGCAATTCATGCTGACAGAAAGAAACATGAAAAGTTCTAAGTCCAAATCCAGGTTAGTGGCAAAATGAACAGAGGTGAACAGGCTTATTAGGGAGATGAGGAAATGGTGGCAAAGGTAATTTCAGTTTCAGGCCAGATTAACATATATGTATCCTACACATGTGCTCCTGGGCCTTTTGCATGTTAAGAACAACAAAAAAAAAAAGACACCTCACACACTTTGATAAGGAAATAATAAGTAGGGATAGCTAATCCAATCACAGCGATGTCAGTCCATGTCTGACCTAGTTAGTGTTCTTGGAAAGGGCAGAGGCATCTTCAGAAGGCTAGGAGTTGGCACTGTGGTACATGCCTGTGATCCCAGCAGTCAAGAGAGACTGAGACAGGAGGATTGTGAATTTGAGATTAGCCTAAGCTATATAGGAAGACTCTTGTCATAGAATAACCCAGCAATATTTCTTGTTTTTATTGTCAGAGCCAGCAAGATGACTCAGAGGTTAAAGGCACTTGCCATCAACCCTGACGACTTGATTTGATCCCCAGGACCACATGCTCCAGAGCCCACAGAACCAACTGCTTTGAGTTGTGTGGTGATATATTTTATACTTAATAAAATCAACCTGGAATATCAGAGAACAGAATCACCCACAGTCAAGCCACGAAGGTCAGAGAGTGGTGATCCATGCCTTTAATCTCATCACTCAGGAGACAGAGATCCTTCTGTATTTCTGTGAGTTCAAGGCCTAACAATCAAACGGAAGTAGCTTACACCTTTAATCCTAACTCTAGGATTATGATGCAGAGTTGAACCCAGAAGTGAAACAACTGGGCAGAAAGATATTTAAGGCAGAAGGAGGCAGAGATTCAGGCATATCTGTAGAAGTGACCAGGCAGGCTGAGGATTCCTAAAGACAGCATTTACCCTGTTCGGCCTGAGAAGTTGGCTAAGTGAGAACTGACTATTGTCAATTTCATCTCTCTGATATTCCAGCTTTTCTCCAATATGGGGCTCTGGGTGTTCATTAAATACCAACTTGAATTCATGCAATCGAGTTGTCCTCTGATCTCAACCTCTGCGTCATGACATATGCATACACATACAATGAATAAGTGTAATAAAAAATACTTTTTAAAGGACTGGAGATGAAGCTTAGAGGACTTGCTTAGCAATAATGGCACAGCTCCACAAAACAATCCATCAGATTTATACAACAGAGTATCTATGTGATTCTACAGAAGGGAAATGAATCCTTTGTTAAAAGAGAAAGTCACACATGCCCATAACCACAAGAAACTTAAAAACCTCAGATGGCCAAAATGCTTTATAAACACATTCAAAAGATGTACACTGGCCTGGAAATAATCCTGACAACAGAGGTTACCAGACTTAAGACCACAAAACTTAAAAAAAAACTTCATCACGAGGCTGCTGAGAAGAACTACCAAGCTTTCTGTGAAACTCTAACATGAGCTTGATTTCCAGGATCCACAGTGAATGGAGAGAATCAACTCCTGAAAATTGTTCTCAACCTCCATGTGTCCACAAATGCACACACTCATGCAATAATGATGAAATAAATACTTTTCATTGTTCGCATGTTTACAAATAACCCAATGCTAAGAATTGATCAAATCTAGCCATAAGAATGTTCATTCCCTTGCAGAAGTAACTGGAAACTGACTCTAAGGAAATAATCCTACACATGAGCGTCAGGCACAAACACTATTCTCAGTGTTCACAAACTGAGTAAGGGGAAAACCATGACCCTAAATTCAGAGCACAAGAGTCTAGACATACACTTTTCTTCTGAGACAGTTCATCCTCAAGTATCATGTTAGCTGAGAACCTCGCTCTATTCTCTCAGTGAGCCAGGCAGGCAGTTACAATCTTGTAGAGTGCAGATCATAGTCCAGTTCTTATGCGTTAACATGCATCTCTTTGTTACTGTGGAATAATCCTTTTGTACACTGTAAAGATTTGTCACTTGAACTGGCGTAATAAAAAGATGACTGGCAGCTAGTCAGGCAGGAAGTACAGGTGGAAAAAACCTGTCCTGGTTGCTGAGATGGAGAATGGCAAGAGGAGAGGAACTGCCAAATAGAGAATAAGTAAGACACGCCAGAGGTAAATGCCACGAGCCTTGGGACAACACATAGACTAATAGAAATGAGTTAATTTAAGTTGTAAGAGCTAGTTAGTGATAAGCCTGAGCTATTAGCCGAGCAATTATAATTAGTATTAAGACTGAGTGGTTATGTGGGAGCAGGTGGTCAGGACAGGAAAATTCCACCTACACTTTCTGCTTCCTAGATAGCAAGGTCTGGTCATCCCCAAGTATCACATTCAGCCATGCCTCATCATAGAAGGGACCACATGAACACTGCAGATCCCTGAACACATCACTCCATTACCTGGGCACGGGGTCTTTCCAGTCACCTCTCTTGTTAGCTTTCTTTGCTCTGGAGAAGTCATTCACCCAGACACTGCCAAATAAACCAAACCTGACCTCTAGCCACCTCTGTGCAACCACTAAACGGTTGTGTTCCCCAAGACCATAGGTGCCATCAGATCCACTAGGAACAGGTTCCCCAGATCCAGAGGGGCCTGCAGAGGTTTCCTGACCATTGGGTCCCAAGGCTAGCTCTGGGTCCATGGCCTCTTCCTGCCACACTCCTTGTATAGACTGTGGGCTGCTGCCGAGTAGCTCCATCTCCTCCTCTGGATCAAACCGAAGAAATAATTTTTTCCCATGCACCTAGCAAAACAAAACATTATCAACAACAATGAACTTGTATTAATCCTTAGAGCCCTGCCTAGGAGCTAAAGTTTCATAAAGAGCTGGCTGTCAACATTTTCCTCACCCAAAGCTTGCCCCAGCACAGAGGATCTCTCTGTTCTTTGCTCTTTTACCCTATTGATGTCATCAGCAGGAGCATGGTTTTCCAAATGCCTGCAAGCAACTGGAGAAGTTGGGTTAGTGGTGGGACAGGTCTATGCCAGACAGCAAGGCCTCTCAGAACAGCTAAGCAGAGATGTTCCCAGAGATTTCAGGACTTCGCTAAAGATTAGCCAAATGGCCATTCATTTAGTGACTACTCCATGGCTCCATGGCACATTTTTCTAGCTAGGGTGAATCAGCATTTGCATGCTCAGTCCGATCACAGCTAAAGAAGCAATGCCATGAAGTCTGGAAGCATCCTCTGCCCAGCAAACTGGGCCTGAAAAAAGCTACCAACCACAGGAGAACTCGAAAACAAAAACAAAAAACCATAATCCGATGAGTGTGATGGCTCACAACTGTAATCCCAGCACTGAGGAGGCTGAAGCAGGATGATGGACAGCCCAAGAGATGATGGCTCTGTGGGTAAACTCAGCCCCCTACCTCCAGCAGAGGAGACATGGCATCCATCTATGAGATGGAAAGCAGGTACAGGATGGTAACACTGGATGGTAAAGCGGACGCACCGGGACCTGCCCTGTTGAATTCCTCCCACTTTGACCCTAGATAAGTCTGAAGGTGGGAGGCCTGAGGAATGGGTAGAGGAAGAAGAGCTTAGGGTAGGTGTCTGAGTACAGCAGGCTGATCCTATAGTTCCAGTACTAGGAGTTGAAGACAGAAGAATCCCCGGAGCTTACTGGTCAATTAGTCTAGCCAAGAGGTGAGCACCACACTCAGTGATACTCAGAGATACTGCTTAAGAAGATAAGGTGAGAACCCTTAGGGGAAGTGCCCAGCATCAACTGGTAACCTCCATATGCATAGGCATACTCATGCATGCATCCTTGTACACGTGTGTCCTACACACACACACACACACACACACAGAGAGAGAGAGAGAGAGAGAGAGAGAGAGAGAGAGAGAGAGAGAGAGAGTGAGTGAGTCTTCTCTCCTTAAGTATATCCATATCCTCTAATCTTCCAGGACAATCCCAAATTCCATCTCCTCCAAAGCCAGAAAGACCCCTTCATGTCAAGGCATCATCATTAGGTCTTAATTATAGCTACAATTCTCTACATTTAGCTTTGCTGAACAGTTTCTTTGTAAAAAAAAATATGGTCCTTCTTTCCCTACCTAAATCTACATTCCTCAGGTGAAAAGACTCCTGGAGCACTAGCAGGCAGCCCCAGGCTCAGGGTTCTTACAGCATGAATGTCTCCTTTGTTTCCTAGGAAACAGGATCCACTGCATCTCCAGATCCCCTGCCATGTTTATCCATTCACAAATCTATTCAGTGATGTGTAAGTTCCAGTTCTGTGACAGCTATCATTGTAAGTGCTGGAGGACCAAAGCCACGGGACTCAAACTATACAGGACAGTTTCTACAAAGAGGCCAAGCCTGAAGTTCAGAAGGTCTGGACTCCTAAACTTGGATAATTTAGAGCCTTTGTTTCCAATGATGAACTAAAGGTGAAGGGTTAAAAGATAGCTTTCACTCAAAGAATAATTCCATAGCCTATGAGAAATATGTGTACATATATGTGTACGTACATGTATAAAGTAAAGATGACAACAAGCAATCTCTTAGGTACATACATATTTTGTGGCGGGTGTAAAGTCTATTCATACAAGACTTTTAACAATTAAGTGTTTTAGACTGTATTCTATTGCTGTAAAGAGACACATTGACCAAGGCAACTCTAAGAACACATTTAACTGGGAGCTTGCTTACAGTTTTAAAGGGTCAGTTCATGGTTATCCTGGTAGGAAGTGGACAGACATGGTGCTGGAGCAGTACTGGAGAGCTTTAGATCCTGACTCACAGGCAGCAGACAGAGAGAGACTGGGCCTGGCATGGGATTTTAAAACCTCAAAGCCTCCATCTCCAACAAGGCCACACTTCCTAATCTTTCCCAAGAGTTCTATTTTCTGATGACCAAGTATTTAAATATTTGAGACTGTGAGGATCATTCTCATTGAAACCAACATACAATGTTTTATGCCTCATATACATTAAAGAAATCAAGCATGAAGAAATGGAGAGCTTGCTTCAGATCACACAGCTAAGCAGCAGCAGAGCCAAAGTGGTCCTGTACAAAATTCATCCTACATCTCCTACATGCAGATGCCCACAGCTAAGCAAGAAGAATACAGCCTTGCCCTGTCTCCCTTTATCCCACAAAAGACAGACATGGCAATCAGGATGCCACAGAAGAAAGCAGAGGGAATCCCAGAAGCATGGAGGGGTCATCTCTCGGCTTGTGCAAAAACAGACAGGATAGTATGGCCAAGCAGAATCTGAAGAGAGACTAAAATTACCATGGTAAACTCAAGAGGTGAGAGTGGAAACACAGAGGGAAAAAATAAAAAAAGAATACGTGTCCAAGCAGAGGAAATATGTCTACACTGAGGGTAAGAACTGAGTTGCAAGCAGCTAATACAAGCAAAAAAGGACTTGAGGCTGGGTGCAAAGGCCAGAGAGTCAAGCAAGGAGTCAGTCTGCATGGAGTCCCTGACCCCCTGAAGGAATTCTGACTCCCATCCAGGATGAGATCTGAGATCTTAGTGTTCATGTTTTACTTCACAGCCGGGCTATGGGAGTCAGTGGTACCACACCAAAGATGCAGGTGAGAGAGACATTCTCTAGATTATGCGCAGGGTCTTCTGGTCCTTCTGTATATTCTTCACAGCCAGGGAACATGACACTGAACAAGCAGGGTGACATGCAGTCCCAGCATGGCTGTCCAGTGCTTAAAGACAAGACCTTGTAAGACATCTTCAGGGGAGATGGGCTGGGTCAGCACATTTGAGACCTGGGGAAAGCAGAACTCACCTGGGCATCCTGGAGCCACAGAGACTGGAAGGAGGCAGGGTGGAGCTTCTTACTGCTGCCCCCTGTCTTGACCACCTTCTGACCCACAAAAGGGGAGATGAGATGGTGAAACTTCCTCACGGATGGCCCTTCTGGCATCTCTGCAGGTAGAAAGCAGCAAAGGTGACCATACTGACTTAACTCCGTCCTTTCCAGCATGTCTGATGGTGTGGTAGCCCAAGGAGCCAGTTTGGGTCACCCACTTTAAGAGTATTATGTGCCAAATGTGGAGACTGACTACGTGGAGGAATGCCACCTCAGTGATCAGCCACTCCTGACTGGTTACTTGAGCCAGAGTGGTGGTGTTTTTAAAGTCTCAATCTGTAACCCAGGCTGGTCTTGAACTCTGAACAATCCTCCTGCCTGAGTCTCCCCAGTGTTAAGAGTACTAGAATTATAAGTGTGAGTCACATATAACTCCCTCCCTCCCTACTTAAAACTTACATTTAAATGGAAGAATAGAGGTACTCTAGATACCCCATGAGTTTGCATAGCTTCATACACAACACATTCAATAATGCTATTTTTCTTTTCTGTCTTGAGACAGGTTTACCTATATTCCAGATGCCTGCAGCCTGTATGGATGGCCTTCAACCTCATAGTACTCTTATTACAGGGCCGCATCACCACTCCTGGTTTATGAGCAAACCCAAGGCATTTTGCAAGCCATGAAACCCCTCTACCAACTGTGCTAAATCCCATGTTTCAATAATGCTTACTTAAATTTTCCATACTTGGATGCCCACCCACACTCTTGGAAATGTGGTTAACAGTTCATCTACTCGGTTCTTCAGGGGAAACAGCTGGGCTGGCAGGCAGCTTGCCAGGCACCCGACTCCCTAACTACCTCTCAGTTCAGATTCCCCCGGGGCCTCCATCAGAGAAAGTTCTGGAAAAGCCTGCTTGTACAATGCACCATAATCTTAAATCTCTACAGCAGGATGTGGTGGCACAAGCCTTTAATCCCAGCACCCCAAGAGGCAGAGGCAGGAGGATTCAGGGAATTGGGAGGCCAGCCTGGTCTACATAGCAAACCCTAGCTCCACGGAGACCCTCTCTCAAAACAACTCCCAGCCCGTGAACATGCTTTGATGGTCAGGAAAGGGATGAGATGAGAAAATGAGAACCTTGGGTTTCGTTGGTAGGGTGAGGTGGCCAGGTTGTGCAGGACGCGGTACCGATACCTGTTCTCAATGGCCAGGCACTCGAAGCGGGCTGTTTCCCAACTCTTCGGTGCGATTGAAGGGGGGGCGAGCACGTGAAAGGTCACGAGGGCCGGGGAAGGCGGAAGGCAACGTGATCTCCAAAACAAACACAGATCCGGCTGCACAGTTTGAAAGACACGCTCCTTAAATTTTCTGTAATTGACTTTTCACCAAAGATCAAAAAAGAAAAACAGTGTTGACAACGTGCACCGTGTGTGTGGCCCCGGGAGGGTGGGGAGGAGGCCGAGGAGCACCCTGCAGTGCAGTTCTCCCCGGGATCCCGTCCCAGTGGCTATGGCAAGAGCGCTATTCTCCTGTGCGTGCCAATTTCAGACCCAGCGTGGGTGGGGCACGACCGGTTTATAAAGCCTAAGTGAGTACGGGAGGTGGCGTGGCTCGGAGCTCCTCCAGGGTAGGAGAGAAAGGGCTTCGGGACTCCAGGGATCCTTCACGGGGACCGAGCTTATCCTGGAGGTGGGTGGGGAGCTGTGGGCTTCTCTCCTGGGAGCTCTAAAGATGGGGACCCTCCGAGATGAGGAGGGAGGGGTGGGTTTATCTCCTGGAGGTGATGGAAATGGTGTTCGCCTCGGGATGGAGACTGCGAGCTCTTCTACTCAGGTTCCTCCCTGCGGTGACCTTTGGAGGAGCCGCAGCTCTTTGCTTGGGCTCAGGTGCAAGCTCTTCCACTATGCCCCCCCCCCCCGCGCGCCCTCCTCCCCCTCTCAACCCTTCCAGACTCTTCGCAAGCCCAGGGTATAATATAGACTGGTTCAAAGAAAAGGCAAGTGCTCAGAATCCAATGGTCTTGCATGGTTCAGGCCGAGACAGAAGGTTCAGGTCCTCCGTACTCTTGGCGAAAGTTTTGGCTTTTTTTGAAACCACGTCTCACAGTATAATACCGACTGACTTGGAATTCACTGTGTAACCCTGGCTACCCTTGAACTCGTGGGTGATCCTCCAGGTTTAGTTTTTATAGTGCTGGGATTTTAAACACAGCTAGCATGCCTGGCCTGAAATCTTTTAAAGAATGAGATTTGTTTTTACTTCATACTGTTTTAATAGTGTTTAAATTTTTACTATACGGTTTAAAAAAATTTTGCGCATTGAAATTTTTACTTGGAAGAATAAAGGTGGTAGCAGGTTGTTCAAAGGCAGTTAGGACTCCAAGAAGGGAGGGAATCTGCACTTTCCAGGAAGTTAAGGGACCTTTGGCAAACTGAGCAAAAGCCTACTGGAGGTGGCTAGGGCTTCAGTGTCAGTCCTTGGACCTTGCAACTGAGGGCCCCACGAGGACTTAGCCAGCTCAGGAAAGACAGCCTCGTCTCAAGGAGCAATTCTGTTGTGGAATATTATTTTAATGTGTGCTATATTTGTTAGTGCTGAGGAACATTTGGAACACATTGGGTGCAAGATGTTATAGACTTATTTATTGGTAATTGATTATATAAAAGATTAACATTTATTGAGGGGTTATATAAACATTTATTGATATAAATTGAACTTTAAGGCAGTTTTTGGAGAGTGGAATTGCCTCACACAGTGAGGGTGCGAACATTCTCCCCAAGAACATAGGAACAAATAGGAAGGAAGGGCAGAGTGCAACTGGGTTCTCAATGGGGGCTGGGCACTCCCCATTTAGGGTCCTGAGACCCCAAAGCTACGCCTCTAGGTCTCCCTCAATAACACCTGAATCCCACTACATTTAATGATGCAAAGATGTGTTGCATTCTTTTATGTTGCATTTCATGTTTAACTCTGTGAAGCTGTGTTACTTTGCCTGTTGAAACACCTGATGGTCTAATAAAGAGCTGAAAGGTCAGTATCGAGGCGGGAGAAAGGATAGGCAGGGCTGGCAGGCAGAGAGAATGAATAGGAGAAATCTAAGGAAAAAAGAAGCCAGAGAATAGGGAGAGGAGGATGCTAGGGGTAAGATGCTAAGGGTACTCTAGCCACAGAGTAAGAGTGAAAGTAAAATATACAAAAATAAGAAAAGGAAAAATTCCAGAGGCAAAAGGTAGATGGGATAATTTAAAGGTAAGAAAAGCTGACAAGAAACAAGCCAAGTTAAAGCTGGTCATTTATAATTAAGAATAAGCCTCTGTTTGTGATTTGTTTGGGAGCTAGGTGGTGCCCCGCCCCCAAAGAGCAAAAACAGCTAAGAACATTTTGGCGAACCAGGGTGCGCTAGAGTAAAAGTAATCCAAACCACACAGTTGAGCTAGCCTTCCATCATGGCGCCTGCTGTAGAACGGTGCAGAAGTAGGAAGAGGCTGCTGACATCTGAGTAGCAAATGTCCCTCAGAGGCAGAAGGTGAGCTTGAGGGCTCAGCATTTGCAGGAGGGGGTCCCTACTTTATGTGTAAGTGCTTTCTCACTTTCTGCATCTGACCTCTTTGGAGAATCGCGTCTGCTAGAGGATACAGTGCATTCCGGTGACGGCAGGCAGCTTCCAGACACACACACCCACACCCACACACTTTTATAGACTGGCTATGCTGGGCAGAAGGCATAGGCAAAAATCATTGCCTTATCTGGTGGAATCAGAGCTTTGCACCTAAGAGGTCTCTTCTTCTGAGACCAAGGAACTCGACAGCTGAGAAAATGACTGCTTCGGTTTGCTGCTGTTACAGCCCCAATTTTAGTTTGCTGAGCACGCACTGTGTAAGACACCTTGGAAGATCTTTACCTAGATCATCTCATTGTTAGCTCTGGGAAAACAAGTCGGCCACAATACCTAAATCTAGTCTTTAAACAGGACATCTATGCCATGGTGTTATAGACATAAAGCCATATCTCACAAACTCTGATATGTATATGAGTTACTTGGAAATGTTTAAGTGTAGATTATGAGAAATCTGTAGCAGGGCCAGAAATGTACCCTTTCTGACAAGCCCCCAGGTAGTCCTGATGCTGCTTGTCCAAGGACCATACACACTTCCAGCTTGGAGGGTGGTGCTGGCAAGTCTCATTGGTTGATATATTAGTTAGGAAATGCTCACAACCTAAAGGTTGTTCAGCTTAGGTTGTTCAGGGGCTTCCCAACCTGTACATCTCTTGTTTTATGGAAGTGGGGTTCTGAAATCCAGTAGACAGGTTTTATATCGTAGTTCTACAGTAGTTCTGTGAATTTTAATAAGTAACTTGAAATCTGTATCTTTGTGTACAAAACCTGATTGCAAAGATGTACAAATGTACTCCTGAGACCATATAAAGCTATCAGTATCTTTCAGGCAGTATGATTCAATAAGCAATAATGCTTTTGAGAGCAGAATTTGGTTGAGGCTGAATGTAGATTAACAGATGGAGAACCAGCTATTATGGATATGGAAAGGGGGGGTGAGCATAACTGCGCCTCCGTGTGGTGAGTGTGTGAACTGCAAGCATAGTATTTCCTTGATCGCCAGTCCTAGGGAGGGAGGTGAGTAAATGTCAGTTCATCCCACCAGCTGTGACCTTAAGGAAGTTCTCTGATGGCAGCACTGGACGATTTAGACCTCCAGATGATCTCTGAGACCGCTATATCTGAGTTTCCTTTTTCATAGCTAGGTTGTCTTCATTCAGCTCTCCCACGCTGGCTGTTGGAGACCACTGAGACATAAATTTCCACATTCTTAGCAACTGAACCCGTTACCCCACTAAGTTCTCATAGACTTGTACCTCCAGGAAGGGATGGAAGGACTGGTAGAAATTATCCAACCGTCATAAAGCTGAATGAGGCTTTCTTTGGGTTTCATTTTTCCCTGTCAAGCTCTAGGGCACCCTAGACAGACTTGACACAGTTAATCTGACAACTTCCCAACCCTAGACTATACCAGAGACTCAGAATTCAGGCTGGTCTTGAACTTGTGGTCCTCCTGCCTCTACTTCATTAGTAATAGGGTATCAGGTATACACCATGCCTGGTTTCTGCAGTGCTGAGGATCAAACCCACAGCATCATGCATGCTAGGTAAGTGCTTTACTATAAGGAAGGTAGGTAAATCCCCAGTCTATATCTTTCATTTATGTTAGTTATCTCAAGGTATCTTGTTATGACAAAGGAAAGGTGACAAATACAGCCAGCATGCAAAGCTGTGGGGTCAGGAGTTCCTCCGAATAATCCTCCAGCTCCAGTTAGTGCATATTTAATGATAAGAAACATGTGGCCATTACTATCAACCCAACCAAACACGGCTAAGCCGCCTCTTTCTCAGAAGCTGGGGCCCATGCATATGGACTTAACCTGGGTTCCAAACGGACTCTTCAGTGAGAAGTGTGACCATAAAGCAATGTGATTCCTCATGTAGACTTACCCTTGAGAAAGTGATTTGTCCTAATGACATCATTTTGCACACTCCCCTCCCCTCTCCCTCCTCCCAACTGTGTCCTAACAATTTAGAAATGTGTCTTTGTTTTTGTGGGTGATGACTGAGGCTGTGTTCACCACCAGTCCCGGATACATCTTAGTCGTTTGGAAACAGCAACTCAGGATTCCCCGACTAAGAGAAATAAGAAGTCTAATGATCAAAGAGGCCCAGTTATCTTATCTGAAGAGAGGCGTCTACTAAGACTATGTAGAATTTTGTTCTGAAATTAATTTCTAAAGGGAAGTGATGTAAATGTTTTAAACAAAAATGCCCTAACCAAAAACCATAATCGGCCTCTGGCTGAGAGTTTGGAATCTCTTGTCTTGCTCAACTTCCCTTGACAGTAGCTCTCAGCTTAATGGTTTGGCTATTTTTTTTAAGAGTTAAAAAGGTTTTCTTGGACCAGTAAGATGGGTAACTAGAGCATAAAAGTCTGGCGACCTGAGTTTGATCCCTGGAACCCATGTAAAGGTGGAAAAGACAGAGCCAACTCCCAGATGTTCTCTGATCCCCAGGCATGCTGTGGCATGTGTAACCCTTCATAAAATTAACTAATTTTGAAGACATTAAAGGTTTTTCTGGTTTTACATAGAATGGTATGTCTTTGTGTATTTCGTTACTACTAGAAAAGAACCAGGCTGCAGTGAGATCTGAGGCCTTAGATGCCTGGTAGATTTGGCATAAGGTAGTCCTGAGGGTAAGTGATGGGTAAGTCCGGCCAGTGCCACAGGGGCCAGATGAGGCCTTAGGACCAACGATTGCCCCACACTTCTCATACTTCTAAGGCAAAGCTGATGGGCAGGTCTGGCTTGAGAAGGTAAAGCCAAAACAAACAAAGGAGACAGAGCTTTGTCTTCATCTCACCGGGGTAAGTATTTGTCCCTTGGGAACCATTCAGGATGTGTCTAAAACAGGAGACAGGGGAGATGGAAGCCCATCCAGTTAAATGGAGTCACAAGCACTCAGACAAATGCTCTAAAAATGCCCCCACTCACAGGGTGACATCCAAGTGCGAAGGGAAGGACAGGAACTTTAGCTAAGACTTTTTCAGTCCTCTCCAGATCTGTCCTGACATTTTCCTCTATCATTCTCTCACCAGCCACCACCACCAACTCCACGGTGCAGCCAACTGCCAAAACCATGGAGGGGAAACTGGTCAGTGGTAGCCCCTGCCCTTTGGTTCACTAAAAAGAGAATGAGCATCAGGCTTTCTAGAAAAGAATTCTGAGAGAAAGAGGAATACAGATAAATTTATTAGTTAAATACTGATTTTACAGCCATTTCACCTTAAGACAATGTTAACAGGTTGTGGAAGGGGGGAGGCATGGGAAGGCGGCCTCGAGGGAGAAAACAGTGTACATGATTACAACAGAATCTTGGTTCAAAGCTATTCTCTGCTACGGCCAGTAAGGTTTAGGGGCAGGGGCTGGGAATTTGGGGGTACAATGGAGTAATGCCATAGTTGGCCACAGCTCCATGGGTGGTGAGGACATGGAGGAATCTTTGGGGGCCCTGTAACAGGGGAGTGAGAAGGCCAATTCTAGGACACTACAAGCACTGGCAATCCCATAAGGCCCCGAGACGTATTTTCCATATGTCACTTTTGTCCTTTTACAAATTGCCTTTTGTTTTTTTCTGCCTTGAATTTGCCTGCAAACGCTCTGTATTTCATAGAGAAAGGATTTGTGCTGAAGAAAGGCCCAGATTCAGGTAACTGGTTGACTTGAGAGACCATGGTTTGGCAGGCTCAGAGCAATCGAGCTGGAGTCCTGGGAACAGGATTGTGTGGGAGACACAACCCCCAGAGAGACCCAAGGTGCAGATGAGTGCAGTCACCATGCTGCTTCCATAGCAAGTTTTGCTCCTCCATGGGACCCCCATGTGTGAAGGGGTGGATAGGGTTGCCAGGAACAGCACCAAGTGGCACTTGCCTGCTCCACAACAGAGCTCTAGTCTTGCAGAGGATAGGAGATGTTCAGGCTGGAGAGCAAGGGAGTTCCTGTGAGAGGAAAGGAAGGCACCACTGCTGGGCTGTGATTTGACGAATGTCCTGTGTCATGGGTGATGCACCTTCTCCCCCGTCTCCCTAGGGAGCACTCAGTAACATCTGCATTGCACCCAGCATTTTTGGAGTCAGATCTGGTATGGGGCATGCAGGGACATGCCATGCCTCACAGGGAGTGTTGGACAAGGGCAGGGCTGCCACGTCCAGTCCACATCAAGTAGACACCCTGCTCATGCTGTAGAAGGTGTCGTGAAGCCCAGGCCCCTACAGTCACCCTAGGAGCACAAAGAAAAAGCCTGCTACCTAGAACCACTGGGGTGGAGAGTTGGGGTGCAGGAGATTATATCTCTGTCCTGGACAGGCAGGTGGAGAATGAGGAAGAAGTCTCCGTTACATTGAAGAGCCTCACTGTGCTATGCTCACGGTGAAGGTGGGCTTGTCTCTACGAATACAGGCTCTTTCCAGCGCTCCACGTGGAAAAGGTGTTTGAAGAAACCCAGCACCCACATCCCTAAGCGATTGTCAACAGCTTCAAGTTCTACCCAGTTGTTCTTCGGGCTGGCCAGGATGCCCCAGCCTCAGACTTTGCTGGCCCCCAGGTCCCAAGTCCGAGCAGAAATTTGAAGAGGGAGAGGGGATGTTTATGCAGTAATTATGTCCCCGTGACTGTCAGCCAGGACCAGGCTGTTCCAAGAGTCCTGCTTGGAGCTGGCCTGTGATGTCTGAGTGACGGGAGATGCATAGCCTTGTGGAGAGAGCTTCAGAGCCGACAGCACTGGATGGAGGGAGGGGCCATGGCCAGACACAGTACTGACAGAGAATGCCTGAAAGGCAGAAAGCACAGTGAGCCAGGAGGATGCTTTTAGGGGGCCTAAGGACCAGAGCTGGGGATGGGAGAATAAACACTCAGCTGCTTCCTTAGGGCCCAGCCACAGGGGGTCTGTGTGCTTCCCTAGAGGCTCCTGAGCACAGTGTAATCAGGGCCATAACCCAGGGGTTTCGTGCAGCTGTCCTGTCTCAGAAAGCTGACAGCCATAGGAGACATTCTTATCACTACTTCCGGGTCAGATAGAGGTCATCCTCTCCATCCCAAAAGCGTCCTAGCACTTTTGCTTCTGTGGAACCAGGTTCTCTGTGGTACACTCTGATGGCAGAATGCTCCTCTCATAGTTAAAGGGGCTGGAAAAGGGAACCTGTGACTTCCCCATCCCCAAAGAGGCAGAGAAACAGGGTACCATCATACACCTTCCAGAGGGTATGGTTCCCGGCTGGGCCATTCCAGAGGCTCTCAGAGAGCTGGAGCTTAAGACTGTAGCTTTCTGCCTGCCTCACACCCACCCTGCCCTCTGTGGTTCCCAGACATGTGCCATGTTAACAGGGTCCTCCTGCTTTCTTCTCTGAAAAGCCTTCAAGGCCAAGGTCAAAGCACCTTCCAACCCCAACACCTAAGTCTGACTCAAGGAGTAGTTGTACTATCTGCCACATGCATCCTGGGTATAGTGCCTGCATCCTTCTCCTTGTTCTCAAAGACCAGAGCACAGGGATGATGCTAAACATGTGGTATTCTTTGTATCCAAATCTTGGTACAAGAAGTACCAAGGACTTGGAAGCTGGGCTACTTGGAACTCAGCCATTAAGGGTCAGGCTACAGCCTCACCTCCCAAGGCTGATCTGACCACCAGGGATTTAGAATCTATTTTCTTATTAGCCCTGCTACCCGACCCACCTGAGATATGGAGGTGCTGTGCCCATAGTGAGATGACAGCCCAGGCTCTGTCTTGATGGGGCGCATCTCTTCACTGCTGCTGCTGCTGCTGGTGGTGGTGACATTGCTGGAGCTGCTAGATGCACTGCTGGTGGGAGGGAGGCTCTCACCAGGAGGACCTGCAAGGAGACAGAGTCAGGAAACCCAGTCCAACTGCACAGACAGAGTTAGGGTTAGGGTTAGACAGAGACCTTGTTTACATTTGCTGGGAGGAAAGCAGTCGTCCTTATGGTAAAGAACAGTGGTTCTGAAAGTTGGACCAAGACATCAGAATTCTAAGGAGACTATTTTACCTTCTTAAAACAATGTCTGATGTAGTTCAGGCTAGTCTCAAACTCCCTATGCAGTTAAGGATGGCATTGAACTGGTATACCTGTCTCCACCTCCTGAGTGCTGGGATTACAAGCCCGTGCCTCCATGCCCAGTTTATGAGATTCTGGAGACTGAAGCCAGGACTTCCTGTCTGCTAAATACTCACTGAGCTACACCCCTTGCCCCAAGGAACTTTTTCAAAAGACTAAACGATTCCCTCGTGACTCTAGATCTATAAGCTCTGGAGACCACATTCTATTTGGGGATTCCACATTTTCAGTGTTTTTTTTCTTTTTTTTTTTAATGTAAATACTATATATATTTCAGGATGCTGCCAGAGGGTTCTGGGACAACAACCTATAATTAAGTATATTAATTTCTGTATAGCAAAATGTGAACAGTCATGCTGCTTGGGATAAGTGGAGATTACAAATGGCCTGTGCTGTGACTTCCACCATGGCGTACCGCGGCCAGGGCCAGAAGGTGCAGAAGGTGATGGTGCAGCCCATCAACCTCATCTTCAGATACTTGCAAAATAGGTCTCGGATTCAGGTCTGGCTATATGAACAAGTGAATATGCGGATAGAAGGTTGTATTATTGGCTTCGATGAGTACATGAACCTGGTGTTAGATGATGCAGAAG
>PVIH01004370.1:0-141519 GCA_004025045.1 Sigmodon hispidus
AACTATTCTATATATAATTTTACTATATAAAAATTAAAACATTCCTTTTTTATTAAACCAAAAAATATAATAAAATATTTCCTATATAATATAATTAAAAAACTAATTAACCCATACACGACACAATAAAAATAAATAAAAAATCAAAAACAACCAAATAAAAAAAAATTAAATCAATCACCATCCGTCCCCAATAAAACAACATATTAAAAAAACAAGTAAGCCACAAACTATAACCACATAATAAAAAAATTAATAAAAATAAATTAAATTAAAATAAAAAACTAACTAATAATATACTTAAAACATCAACCAAACAATATAAAAAATATAAACATATAATTTCATTTTTTTAAAAAACAAAAACCACAAACACACAAACCAAATTCCAAACTACAACCACCACATGCGCCAAATTACAAACTCCAAACACAAACCTCCTAAACCCAAAACAAGCCAAAAAAAAAAAAAAACTTACTACAACAATAGTCCCCACCTAACTCAGTCTTGATATTAGGATGAGGAAATTGGACTTGCCTGGAGTGGATGCTGAACTAATCCACCTTGGGACATCTTGCCCTTTCTAGGGAGGAGATGCAGAGATGGGGAGAAGAGAGACTGACTGGGAGGCGCTGGGACAGGGAAGGGAATTTCAACAAGGGGATACATGGATAAAAAAATATGACACTTTATTTTATATAAATAAATAAATATTTTAAAAAAATGAGCCCAGGCCAATAAAAGGACATTTCTCTTTCTCCACAGTTAAAAATCAGATTTCAAGGCCTAAATAATTGAGGGAGAGGTGTCAGATTTTCCAGAGCTAGGTTAGCAAAAGAGTAACCCCAACAAATAGGAGGCAAGAATGATGAACTCCTGTGTGTCAAGACTTCCAAGGAATTGTACTGCACCGTAGGCCTGAGTGATTTTAACTACTAAATTTGTCTGTCTGTCTTTTAAACTAACCTAAACTAACCAATCTCCCTAAAACTTACACTGTTTTACTGAAATATTCATAGAATCTCATCACTAGGAGACTCAGCCTAAAAATGACAAGCAGGCCAAGTGTCAACTGCAGACTGGTAGTGGGATTGTGTTCTGGTACATTGTAGATATTTTTTCCTCCTATTGGTTAAATAAAATGCTGGTTGGCCAGAAGGCAAACAGGAAGTGTGGGCAAGGCTATCAAACTAAGAAAGCTCTGGCAACAGGAAGAACAGAGAGATACCATGACAGAAACCAGTAGACACATAAGAAAGAAGACAATCATGCTGCTCTGAGAAAAGGTACCAAGGCACATGGCCAAAACGATTAATAGAAATAGATTGAGATAATATGAAAAAGCTAGCTAGCAATATATCTGAGCCATAGGTCAATCTTCATGAAATTAATATAAGCCTTTATGTGATTATTTATGGTTAAGTGACAGTGGGACTACAAGTGGGTCCATACCTCAGGGCTATGCCTGAAAGTCCAGGCCAGAAACTACTTACTACAAAGACTGTTCCCTCTCAGTCATTTACTGTGGAATTATGCTCTTTTACATTGTAAATATATGTCACTCCTATTGGCTTAATAAAATACAGGATTGGCCAGAAGGCAGACAGGAAGTATGGGTGGGCTACCAGACTAAGAAAACTCTGGGAAGAGGAAGAGGAGGAACAGAAGACTGCAGACACAGAGGAAGAAAGATGAGAATGTTGCTTTGAGAAAAAGTACCAAGCCACATGGTTAAACAAAATAAGAATCAAGGGTTAGATTAAAAGTAAGAGTGGGCAAGTAATATGCCTGAGCCATAGGTTAAACAGCTTGTAATTCCTATAAGCATTTATGTGATTATTTGAGGCTATGGGTCTAGACCTCAGGACTAGGATGAGCCAGAAACTTCTGCCAGAATTCTTGGTTTGGGTGCTTTCATTTCAGCTACTTCCTCCTCAGGCTCAAGCTCTGCCAAGAATTCCAACTTTTCACTCCTTGTGAGCACAGGAGACTGCTACTTATTGTTATTAGTAGCTTCCTAGCTGCCCAACCTTCATCTCATCCTGGTAAACCATGTCTTTAGAACAGAGTGGATTTCTCACCAAAGCCTCTAATTCAGGCTCAACTATTAGTCTGGAGTTTTTTCCACGTCAGAAAAAAATACACATTACAAATAGATACTTTGATTTATTTTCAGTTTGGACACAGACTGGGAGAGGCATTCTCAGTTTACTCCACTTTTCCCTGAACTCCACAATATACAGAGGGACTTGAACAAAAGCAAGGAAACATACATATAAACACTGAGCTGCAAGTGAAGTTACAGGAGTGGGGCAGTAAGTCTTTCTGCTGGCAAGAGGCAGGAAATGACCGACTGACCACGTCCTGTGAGCAGCTGAACAAAGGGAAATTGTCAAAGCAATTCCTAATCCCCAGTATCCTTATTAAAATTTGATGTCTCCCCAAAATAGAAGGGAAGTGGAGAAGCAAGGGAGGTAGAGAGGAGAAGACCTTCCCAACCATCCCCTTTACATACTTTTAAGACAAGCTGCGAAGAAAAATCTGGGCATTGTCCTGGCCACAGTGCTCAGAGGCCAACTTGCCATACAAGGGGCAAGAATCCTAGTGTCCATGGCAATAGTTTTACTCACATCTCATCTGGTGGCTTGCCTGAGAGAAGACTAGAAGTTTCAGTGACTTCTCACAAACCATGTTCTTATCCTTTGGCCCTATAGCTTTGGTAAAGTAGGCTTTCTTTTATATATATAATGTCCCCCCACTAAACAAACAGACAAACAGGCAAATAAGGGCACTTGAGTAAGCGTTTTGTGAAAATATTGAAGGCACAGATCCAGAATGAAAGAAAGCATTGTTAGAGGGACACTCCTTGAGAGGGTCACATGACTACATGCTGAAGGATATATCTGATTTATATTAAGAGGAGACACACAAAATTAAGCTGGAGGTAGCAAACTTCTATCCTGAATTTATCAAATGTATTTCTAAGTACTTTATATCATAGTAGTAAATGGTATAAGAGGAAGCAAACTGTAACCGAGGAAGGATTTTTTTTCTCCCATTGGACACTCTTATAAAAGTTTCCATAAAAAGAGCTTGGTTTCTTTGGGCGCTTGCTTAATACATTTATAGAGTGTCAATCAAATTCACATTGGTATGCCTTGGGAGAAAGAGAGACATTAAAAGTGAGAAGCATGGGTATACTGCATAAAATTTTGGAAAGCTGAATTTGTCTGAAAGTACTCATAGAGTGGAAAATATAACTAAAACTTGGAGAGAGGCCAGCTCATGAAGAACTTGGGGCTCTCTATTTTATTCTGAAACAAATGTAGGTCTCCATGTGATTTTTCTCTAGTATTCAAATTAATATTACAGAATGTTATCTAATAATGGTTTGCATACTACTTGCTCACTGGCCAGGAAAACAGCTTCTCATAAAAATACCCCCTTTACCGTATATATCATATATGTATACATGTATACATATATTAGCTTTCTTTAATAAATGATTCTACTATTGTTGTTGAGCAACCTCAGCATCATACAGAGTCATGCCCCATTCAAATACTCTAAAAGTCCATACTACAGTGGTATCACCTGGTACTATGGTATCAATTCCATGTGCCTTACCACAGCTTGGTTTGTCTATAAGCTGATTCTGTATAATTTTCTGCCACTTATTACATAAGAAACAAGGAACACATTTGGGAGAAAAGCTGAACAGATTTTGAAATGTGAAAACTGATTTAAGTGTCTGAAAAGCAAAAAAGGAAAGTTTGATTTTTCTGAGGTGATGTAAAATGATGGTAAACACTTAATAGATGAAACAGAATAAGAGAATTAAAAAAAAAAAAACCTGAATTGCTTAGGAAAGAAAGTTGTTGTGTATTTTTACTGTCTAGTATGTGAAACTTGGATAGTTATCGTGTTCGAAATCTTTCTGTGTGCGCCCAGAATTCAACTCTGAGAAAATCAACATTGATCATTTTTAGCATAGTGAGAAAAGTATAAGTTGCTGAAGCCATTAAAACTGACAAGGAAATGATGTAGGAAAAATAACAGAAGCCAGAGATTGATTGAATATTTTATAATGTAAATGAAAGAGATGCCCAGAAAAAGAATCTTAGCAGAGATTTCCTCACTACCAATCTTCCTTGGATGATGATGTTACACACACACACACACAATTACAGGGATGCTCTCAGGAACGCATACAATGCCATGCCTTTTCCAGTCACCCTGTCCTGGTTGGTTGTCTCTTATCACACTTTTCAGCATCAGTATTTAATCTTAATGTATATACTATGTGAGTTCTTTCATGATAATGGAGACTTCACTTCATTCCTATTACATATTTGCTTCTAGAACATTACTTGGCACATACAAGAATTCTAATTGATTAGTATTAAGATCACTGAGTCAAACTGCAGACACACACATAATCCTGAGTCATCTTATGGCAACAAAGCATGCCGTTATTTGGAAATATTCCATCTCTTCATGGTACACTCTGAGTCATTCAGGACTATGGATTCTTAGGAATTCCCAGACACACTGTTAAAAAATACATCTAAGCAATGAAGTAAATAAAACTAGAATGAGGCCACAGGCTTCAAGACAAAATAGAGAAAGGGTCAGAAAACCCAAAGAGTATAGGACACATTTTGCAAATGTGGAAACACAAGAAAAGAGACACCATGAAAATCTTAGTGAAGATGAAAGTTAAATTCATGATATTGCTTTGCTGGTAGTCTCTCCAGTGATATATTTTTTAATCTGTTTCCATTTTATCTAAATGAAATAGATTGTATCTAGGCCTAACATAGAGATCGATGAAATTTAGTTATTATCTTCTCTATATTTTTTGGTTATAAGTAACATGTGGTCATCCATTATCTTTTCCTTTCAGCCATAGTCACATTGTCAGGTTGTTGCAATTCAAAAATACCTTCATGTTTGATTCTAGAGTATTTACTTTTCATGGCTTGTTCTTAGAGCTTTTGTTGCGTTCATCACTATTTATATAACTAGACTGTTATTCATGTTATTGCTCTGCTTTATTTGTTTACTATCTTTCTTGCTGTTATAATTGTGCTCAAGTGTGCACACTGTTAATGTATGTGTGTACATGTAGGAGCTTGTGTTCACTCATGTGAACCCATATTAATGCCACAGACTGCTGTGGAGACCAACAGCAAACATTGGAATATTGTCTTCAATCTTTCCAACTTATTTTTGAGACAGGTATCTCACTGAATTAGGAACATAGCATTTCTGCAAGGCTTCTGGGCCACAAAGCCTCTGGAATGATCCTGTCTCCATCCTCCAGTGCTGGAATAAACACACATGCTCTCATTCCCACCTTTCTATATGAATGTGGGGATCTGAAATCAGATGTCTATGCTTGCACAGCAAACACTTTCCTAAGAAATTATCTTTCTAAGCCCACCATTACTTTTAAGATTTGTTTTATTTTAAGGCTTTGGTAAACTAATGTGAAGGACTCTTTTTGTTTTACTTAAATTGGTCTTTCCACACAGTGATACTGAGTTCCACTCTTCTCAGGTCCCCTCCCACGCATCCAAGTTCATACCCCCTTTTTCTTTCTCATTAGAAAATAAATGGGCATCAAAAAGAAAAACCAACAAATATAATAACATTGAATAAAAAAAAACAGAGCTTCATAGAGTAAAACAAACAAGCAGAAATAAAAGAGTCAAAGAAAAAGCACAAGAAACACATATTAAGGCAGACATACACACATTTGCACAAACAGAAATCTCTCAAAGCACAAAGAAACAAAATCTCAACCCATAATATATAAGCAAAATATCTATAGGATAAAAAAAAAAGCCTACACAAAAATTCTGAGACAAACAAGTGGACTCAAAAATAGTATTTATTGAGTTACTTGTGTATTTATCAATATGCTGTGATCATCAATTGAAGTTAGCATCCATGTTAGGGTTGCTGGCTTGTGTCCATTTCCTCTCGAAGCCCTGGGGACCTATCTAGCTTAGACTTGTGAAGGTTCTGTGCATTCTGCTACAGTCTGTTTTCATCCATATATACATCAGTCTTATTGTGTCTAGAAGGCCTTGTTTCTTTGATGTTTTCCATTCTTACTGTCTCTTTTAGTCTTACTACTGTCTTTTCTTCAAAGTTCCCTGAGGCCTGAGGGGAGAGATTTGTTGGAGGCATCCCTTTTAAAACTGTATGTTCCAAGGTCAAGTACTCTCTGTACTTTATCCAGTTGTAGGCCCCCTGTATTTGTTCCCATTTACTGTAAGAGGAAGCTTTTCTGTTGATGACTGATCAAGGTAATAATCTATAAGTACAGCATAATGTCCATTGGATTCCATTTATCACTATGTTTCTTTAGTAAAACAATAGCATTTATTGTTTCTCCTAGATCTATGGCCTATCTCTTCTCAGTATGTTGATGACCTCAGCATTGTCACGCATGGGTTACATTTCATGAAATGGCCCTAAATCCAACCAGATGATTGTTGTTTACTCCCACAGTGTTTGACTGCTGTGGAATAATCCTTTTGTTCACTGTGAAAATGTGCTGCTGTCATTTTAAATAAAGAGATGACTATCCTATAGCTGGGCAGCAAGAGATTGGACAGGAGAGTCAGACAAGGGAGATGCGGGAAAGAAGGAAGGAGTCTCAGCTGGAGAGAAGCAGGATGAACTTACCTTATTGTAAAAAGGTACCACCATGTGGTAGAGTGTAGATAAAAAATGTAGGTTAACTTAAGATGTAAGAACTAGTTAGTAACAAGTCTAAGTTATCAGCTGAGCATAGATAATTCATAGTAAGTCTCTATGTGATTATTTGGGAGCTGAACAGCAGTCCCAATGAAAAACTCCACCTATATTGTACCACTTTATCTTGCAAGCAGGTCACCATTGTAGAATGAAGGGCTTGTAGTAGGATTAGTGTTTACCTTTCCCTTTGGTAGTATAGTGTTATTCAGCATTATGAGTGTTAGTCAGTAGAGGTGAAAACTCAAGAAAGGTACCAGCTCAACCTCTCTCTGTTAAATGAGTCATGTAGGTGGTGTCTCCAGCAATAGGGCATTACCATCAATGGAGGGCAACTAATAGCTTTGACAATATTTATTTTGTGTTTATTATTATTATTAAAAACTGTGTTAACATTTCTAATGGATTCCTGGATTGAAGACATCACATTCATTATGTATACAATATTTACTGTGCTAGTACCTAGGGTACTGTAGTGAGGGAAGTAATGATGTTCTTCTATTCCTTTTCATAGACTCTCCTCTCTACATCTTTATTTAATAATATATAGTTCATAATTTTCCACACAGTATTATTTTTATAGATGCTGGTTTCTCTATCTAGGAAATACTAGCTACAAATGTAGCATATTCTAACTTTCCACATTAAAAAAGAAACTTGTAAATGATATTCTTTCTATGACACATGTATGTCTGCAACCAAGGTATTTCTTCTGTAGTGTAGAATGATTTTCATAGTACTTATTAGAGCATATATAAATGGATTGGAATTGGTTCTAGGAAAAGTAGAAGTATTTTGAAGATGGTTAAAGGAAAGAGGCGATTTTAAGCACAGATTTTGGACCAAATCTGAGTTTCTAATGACTATTTATAGTTCTTCAGAAAGTTATTTAATTTCATTTTTAAATCTAGTGATTAGAAATTTTGAACAATATATAAAATCCCTTAGAATCATCTTATGAACTGTATGTCATCATGACCCATTTTAAGAACTATTAAGATACCTAATCATATTTTATCATGCCCTATATTCTTTTCACCACCTCAATCTGAGATTTTTTGATATCTCAAACTTCATAAACTTTAATAAAAACGTTGGCACTTTCACTATATGACAAAGGATATTATTTTTTTTACAAGTCTTTTTTTTCTTCAGAATTATCTTTTGGGTAGGGCTGAATATCAAATCCATGCCCTTATTGTACCTACTAAATTGCCATGAGTCAATAGACAAGTGATTAACCATTTATAATATTGCCAGTCTTACTTAATTTGTTAATATCATTTAATATCCAATTGATTCAGATATCTTAATTGTCTCTATGTAAGCATAAGTTTTCTGCATACTTTTAAAAATCATCATGTTAAATTTCACCTTTTAATACTCTATTTTTAATTATGATATCTATATTTTATATATAAACATATATATGTATATGTGTGCATATTTATATATATATATGTGTCTGTGATCATGAATAGAGTACACATACATCACATATGTATAAGAGCCCACAGATGCTGGAAGAGGATTCTAGGTACCTGAAATCTGGACTAACAAGTGACTGAATTTCCATGCAGGTACTGAAAATCCAATTTATGTCTTCTGCAAGAACAGTTAGTGCTCTTAAACCCTGAACAATCCCACCAGCCCTGCCACTGTTTAGCCATTGTAGGAACTGAGCTTGTAGACCAGTGATTCTTACATTGCAGTGTCCACTTAAAGTTATCATTTAAAGTGAAAATTCTATTTCCGTACATAAATGTTGGAGCCTGAGAATGTTTTCTTACTATACTTTGATGTATGCTCAAACTGTTGTACCTACTTTGAGAAAAGAGCCTGCAGGTAGATTCCAAATTTTGCTTTTTTCTTTTTTTCACATGTTTATTTAGTATGTGCATATATGTTTGTGTGTGTGTGTGTGTGTGTGTGTGTGTGTGCGTGTGTGTGTGTATACATGCCAAGACATGTATGGAAATCAGAGGGCAACTAGCATGAATTAGAACATCCCCTCTTCTACGCTATGATCTCCAGGGCTGGAGCACAGGTCTTCAGACTTAGCAATAGGTACCTTTACCCACTGACCTATTTTCCAGCCCCACTTCCATCTTCTTGGCCATTTGGCATATGTCTCTGTTCATGATATTCTGGGGGCCAAAATCTAGAATAGTGAATCATTACCTTGGATATATAGTGGAATCATAAAAGAACCTTTAAAAAAATACCCTAATGACCTTAGACAGATATTTTTTTAAAATACTTGTGTAGCTTTGCTACTATTCTATAATTTTTAAGGAATTATTTTTTCTAGCATCTTTCAACATGTAATCTACTTAAATATATTAAAATAATTATATTTATATACTAGTGACTATAGGTAAAATAATTCTGTTAAAGAATTATGCATTTTACAATATGTAAATTGATGAAATATTTAAAAATATGTTAATCTTTTTTCTTTTTTGGAATTAATAAATGTTTATTATTCCTACAACTGAAGTTCAATTTTTGATAGCTTTGTGTATTAATGGTTACAAAAGATTCAAGGTTCTAACATTCTCAGGAACCAGCATGTGTATTCATATACCTATACAAACATACTGATACCACATAATCACAATTAAAACAATTTTAAATTCCTTTCTCTTATAATTCCTTTCTCTTATAATTTTTGTAGGCATTTATTTCTGTAAGATTGAGCCATATACCACCTTATTAAGTTTTTTTATCATCTGTTCCTGTAAAAGAAACAAGCCTAGGAGTTCCTCTTTTGTTCTTATATTTTCACTGCCTTGTTTTTTGTTTTTGTTGTCTGTTGGAGATGGTGTTGTTGTAAAAAGCCCTAGACCCAGAGGTCTTAGTAAAAAATGCACAGTTGTCATAGATACAACTTGTTTGTTGGCATTAACATCTCTGCTGATGTCTGGCCTGAAGTCTAGACTCAGTTTCTACAGCGTGGTTGTGCTTCCTGCATACTAGCTATCCAGGATGGAGGGATGGATGGATGGATGGATGGGTGGATGGATGGATGGGTGGATGGGTCGGTAGATAGATGGATAGATAGATAGAAGGATGATAGATAGATGATAGAGGTGTGAGAAAGACACAGAGATAGGGGAAGGTGGAGTGGGTAGGGAGAGGAAGAGACAAATAGAGACAGAGATAGATGAAGAAAGAAATAGACTCTGCTTCTACTAGCAAGATAAAGAAATTTGTTTTCATATAACCAGAACTACTCACCTTATATCTTTTTCAGCATGAGCATAAACTTCAACACCTATATTCTGAGAGTAGCAATGTTTACTCATGTGGATACCATTTCTCACTTAAGAGAAAAAAGTATGTTTTAAGGGTCTTATGAACCAATGGAGTTTTAGGTGGGATGGGGCAAGAAGGGGGTGGTAAGGGGTAGGAGTCAGTTAACAAAAAGAAGAATCTCTACAGAAACCTGTGTTTTTATCTTTCTTATTACACCTTTAATAAGACCATTTTCAGCAAAACCAAGGATCAAAACTTGGTTTTGAGAAAGTATAATTGTGATGATTACTCATTGTCAACTTCATGGGGTTTAGAGTCACCATGGAAACATGGGAATGTATGTGCGAGAGTTTCTAATTAGGTTAGTTGTGGAGAGAAGACCCTCCTGTGGGCATTGCTAGTCTATCTATGGTCTGCTGTCCTTGTCTGAGTAAGAAGGACACAGTAAACTGAGCAGCCATGCCCTTCTCACTCTGCTTCCTGACTGAGGATGCAATGAATCCTTCTCTCTGTGTTCTGGCTAACCTGGTTTCTTCATCCAAATGGACTCTCTCCTCTAACTGAGAGACACGACAACTGCTCCTTCCTCAAATAGCTTTAATCATATTTTTAATTATAGCAATTAGAAAACTAATTAATCCAAGGCAAAATTACAAGATTTACAGAGGCAAGGAATGATTTTTTTAAACCCATTTATGACCTATTGAAAAGTTATAAATAATTTAAACATCTTCAAAAAATTTTATTAGTCTGGAATATAACTCAATGGTACAACACTAATCTCATAAGGTTGAGGTCCTGGTCTGTCTTCAGTGTTAAAAGAGGTAAAGTGAGAGGGAGGGAAGCAAATCCCCTCTTATATGTGTTTGTCCATCGTAGTGTTAAGGGTTTTGATTTTGAGTCTGTCTTATAATCAGAGAAGCACCATTTACGCAAATGGTTGAAACGAAAATGATCCACTTGAATATTGTAATCAGTTTTAAGTAGGCTTGTTTTTGCAGTTTATAGTGAGATTTTTAAAAATAAAGTGCACAAGATCAAGCACACAAGATCAGAGTACACTGGAGCACATGCATAAACCAGCTCTGATTTCCACCCTAGAGGTGCAAATGTAGTAGGAAATGGAAATATTGACAGAAAGTAAACAATATGCTATGGTTCATCAGAATGTACATTATTATTACAAATAGTGGTTGTCACATTTTAAATAGCACACTGAAATTGAGGAGCAGAACTATGTAGGCCTACTCATATCTGTGATTAAACATTCTAGAAAAACTATTTGCTAAAGGTCTGCAATCCATTATATACCTACATCTAGATACCACATCTAAATGGGTAAGAGTAAATCCAGTGATGCTATAGAATTTATTCACACTAGCTTGTGTTACAGCAAAGCCAAAGAAAGTCTAATCTTACGAAAAGACCTATTCCATTAACACCACTTCTAAACATTTCCTTACCCTAAAATAGAGTCATAAGATTATATTTAATTAACTATACCCATTTTATGACTTATTACAATGCTCCTTAAACTATTGTAGGAGGAAATCATGCCTGTGACATAGTAGATTTTTCTTCAAGGGAAACAAAACAACCTAGCTATGCATATAGAATGTAATTATACACATCAGCCCTACTGTTGTATATGCACAGCAACTGAACTTGACCCTCTTTAGTATTTTGTCCTTTATTACAGTACTTCACCATGCATCAAAGTACAAAACAAACACTTGGTACAAATGAGAACAGACACAGTTGTTTCCAGAGGTAGGGATATTTACCTGATTACAAATTACCCTCTAAGAAACACCATGTGCATTACAATTTTGACTGTGGACAACATGATACTTGTAGTGTGTTTTCTCTCTCAGAAAGGATTTTGCACGGAGAAATAAAACATATTGTGTAGTTGAGTCCTCAGGGTTTGGAGAGCCACACAGCTGTGAAAAGATCTTCTCTTGAAGTGAGTTGACTATGTAGGAAGGTTTCAGTAGGCTCTTGTACAAAATAATTCATGAGGGGAATCGTTTTCAGCCGGATTCCCACCAGCTGAGTTGAGAAATCTGTCTTGATCCTCATAGGGAGTTTTTGGCTATCTGATGCTCAATGGAAACTGGAGAAGGGGGGTCTGATATGTAGAAAGCAAAGTTCAACAAAATGTCACACGGAACTTTCAGGTATTTCTGATAGAAGAAAGTAGCTCTGTTGCTCATAGCGACACTAAAGACCCAATGCAATAATAATAATAAAAACAACAACAACAAAACAACAATAAAAAACAGCTTTTGATGAGTTTAAAGCCTTCTGGAAGCTTCCAACAGCTTAGCAGCAAAGTTAACTATGTGACTAGCCAGAGGCATCTTCAGAACTGCCAGTTTCTCAAGTAAGGAAGCCTTCCAAGAAGCCATATGCTACTAGAAATGATGTCCGTCACAATTTGGCATTTAAAATTAATGGGTACTTTCCAGCTAACAGGAAATAGTAAAAGCCTTAGTGTTTCCTACTGAAAGTCTCTTGTTAGCCACACTAATGCATTTAATGTCCATTGGGCTCAAATGCTACATACAGATATTTTTAAAACATCGCAAGCAACAAGGAAATGAGGATTCTAAATTTCAGAAGCAAGTAATCACACTGAAATTTAGCAGACAGTGTTATGATATATACTTTGGCCCTAAGGCCTTTCAGGTCTTTCAAGGTCATATTTACTGAATAGTGAAACCAGGTAGGAGAAAAGGTATTGAAAAATTCTTGCGAACAGGGATGAAATAAACATGCCCTGTGCTCCTAGGCCTGTTTGCATGTTAACAGGGACCAGGAAACCTTAAGTCAAAACAATGACACTCTGGAGATTTCCTTCAGGTACCAGTGAACAGGAGGAAAAATAATATCTCAGGGCACTGGCCCCTGTTCTGTATCTGAGAAATTATATCACATGAATAGATGATGATTCCAGATACGTGCAAGTTTAGTCTTTAAATTGGAACTTTTATGGTTCATTTGCCTGCCTTGCCAAAAATTTTCTTTTAATAGTAATTAGGAAAAATAACAATCAAATATAAACAGCAATGTCAACTCTTACATAGATTTTGTTTTATTTAATTTCTTAATAAATGTGAATTATGAAAACATTTATTTTTGTTCTCCTTTTTTATTAAAAAAAATTGGAAAGTCCAAAGTGCAGGAATTTGAGTTAATTCTTGAAGCTGACAATTCATTGGTTATAGCCATGTATTTGTATTCCAGATGTAAAACTACCTGACACAACACAGGCATTATAGTTGAATAGAAAACTAGGATAGCCATTGAATAGTGTTGTAAGTAAACAAAAAAAAAAAAAGAAGAAAGAAAGAAAGAAAGAAAATGCAGAGAAAAGCCAAAGGAGAAAGCAACAAAAAGCCTGTGGTGAAGTAGCAGATAATTATGAGGCAGGTCTATGGTTTAGGTACTTGGGAGGTCAAAGCAGAAAGAATGTAAACTCAAGGCATGTTTAACAAGCTTACCTAGACTCTATCTCAAACATTAAAAATAATGGGAAGGACTAGGAATAATTTGGTGCTACAATACTTGTCTGGCATTTTCACAGCCTACCTTTAATTCTCAAGGCTATGGGGGGAAAACATTAAGAAAGAAATGGAAATAAAAAGGAAATAATAAAGACATCCCAAGATATTTTCTTATTGTCAGAAAGGAAAAAAAGTTCTTTTCATTATATTTAAAGATGTTTCTTAATCTATTACCCCTACCCCCCAAAAAAATGAGATGAGAAAATTCACAGTATTGATCCAAATTACTTACAGATAGTTAGCTGCCAATTGAGTTCTGGGAGAGAGAATGTTTCTGCCTTAGGGTTAAGCCTAGGGATCCCACCAAATTAATCATAGCTTATGACTTTGTTGAAGCCTGACCATTAATAGAATCTAAATATCAAAAATGTGTGGGGGGGAGTAGTAGGAGGTAGATTTCAAAGCAATATTAAATAAAATACTTAATAAAGAATTATAAATATATTACTAAGCTGGGTAAATGAAAAGTCTGAGCAACTTAGACATCATTCTTGCCTTTGTGAAGTTACTCTTCCAACAGGTTCTTCCTTGACAATATAAAATATTAAAATTCGTACTGCTTTCAATATAGATAAAAACCTGAGGTCTCAGCCAAAGGGTTAAGGTGAATGAAGTGTCTATTTAGTTTGTCCAAAGAGCACAATAAATGTGACAAGCTGCTTCAATAGGAATAGCAAAAATTCACGCAGACAGAAGACAAGATCCACCAGCGCATCATGCACATCGGCTAAGATGAGTGCCTCCAGTGGACCACCTCCACATGCACCTGAGATTTAGAGTTGACTTTAATAGGCCTCTATTAAATGATGTCCTAAATGGGTGACATAATTATTGGTATTGCTGGTCTTCTGCTTATGCTGGACTTTTGATGGAATAATAAGATTGGTTTGTGACACATGAACCAAAGGATTTCTGAAGGTTAATGAAACCATTGGTAGCAGAGAAGAGAGATGGTAGTTCTGGTACCTATTGTGTTTCGAGTCCAAAAGTGCCTGTCTCCTGTCTCTGCATTTGTTACAATTAAACCTGGCAAAGCAACAGCACTTAACTCAGGTTTATTTTTTCCTAGTGGAAGGATATTTCTTTGACAAACATGGAATAAGAGTCTTGGCTTCATAGAAAACTCATACTTTGAAAATACAGTTTCCTTTATATAGTCTGGCCTCGGGCCTTTCATTTCTCACCTTCCTTCAGTCTTACTACAAAATCCTGAACACATCTGAGTCTATATAGATGTCTAAGGCAATTCCATTAAAAGCAACACCTATACAAGATTCTGTATATGAAGACAAGTTTAAAAGAAAAAAAGGCAACAAGAACCCCCCCCCCGGGGTATGCAGTTTGAAGTCTGTGAAAGTGCTGAGGATAGATGAAAGGAAGCATAAGCCAAAGGAAGAGCCCTAAATCACAGTCAAAACAAAGCCAATGCACACACAAAGCTGGAACTATTAAGCATCATGAGACACCTAAATTGTCTGTATGATAAACAAGATGTCCTCATCACCATGGACGATGATTATGTCCCTTCCCCACTGCAAACAGAATGCTAAGGAGAGTCATTTGCCTATAACCATATTTGTCTGCTTA
Organism: Sigmodon hispidus; assembly: GCA_004025045.1. Lineage (NCBI taxonomy): Eukaryota > Metazoa > Chordata > Mammalia > Rodentia > Cricetidae > Sigmodon > Sigmodon hispidus. The sequence goes on from PVIH01004370.1 coordinate 15,183, forward strand.
ATTTAGTTTCTAATAGATGTTCAGGATACTCTCTGTACTGCCTATTTTACAGCAAATGACTTATAAAATACTAGCTCTTAAATCTAACATTTATTATGGGATTAACTAGCAGTCAAAGATAATGGCTATCCTTCTCTTGAGTAGAGGAGTGTTTTTTTTTGTTTGTTTGTTTGGTTTTTTTTGTTTGTTTGTTTGTTTTTTGTCCTATCATAGTGACATGGAACAGAGAGGAAGAGAGCATCTGAATTCTGATTGATGGCAGGGATGACTTCCATCATTATAGATCCTATCCTATATAACATGGACAATTATCACTTATGCAGTCCACTCTCTAGATTTTGGCCTCAACAAATTACTGTCTAGGGGAAATAAAAGCTGCTTGTGGAAGACAAGATCTTTTGGAACTTTATTTCTGATTGAGTAAAACTAACATTCTAACTACCTGAAAAATTTGAGCCTTATTAAGTTTAATAATTGCTTTTTTTTAATTTGCTGTATCTTTTATAGAATGATTGCTAAATTCATCCTATATAACTGCTGAATCTGTTTAGATCCTTTCACAAAACTACAAGCATGAGTTTGTCTTTTATATTTTTACATAGGATGTTTAATGCATTATTTTGTATCAACTACCTTTCATACATTAACCACATTGATAACCAAGCATTGCCACACTTGGTTGATACTGTTTCATCTTTTATTTTATAGTAGTGTCATATGATTGCTCTTATGTATATATTGATTTTCCTATCAATATATTAAATGTTAGAGCTGAAACAAATTACCTCTAGAGCCTCAGGGCTACCACAGCGTAGTATCACAGGAGAGAAGAGAATTCTTTCAGTTACTTGAGATTTTTATAGATGACAAAGGCTTGTCATTTCTCAGAGGGCTTGCAGAAAACCTTGAAAGTCAACACTTGAACTCACATAACAGAGATAGTAAAACACTACATGTCATGTGTACAGAAAGTTTCAAAGCATGTCGAAAGAGTCACATGACTAACATGACATCATTGCAAGGGACATGTGTAAGAATCAGGAGGCTTTCAATGGTTAGTAGCCGAGCAGCTATTGCACACAAACAACAACAAAACAACTTTTGAGGCTGTCTCCATGAAAATCTCTATCCCATACGAGCCTCTTAACCCAATAATCTTCAGTCAAATCTTTGAAGGTAACTGGTACTATTTTATTTTATCAGCATGTATCTGAACTCTGTTTTGTATCTTGGCCAAATTTCTACTGCTAATATTCTTTAGATGTACATTCTGTACTCAGATTTTTATGAAAGCAAAACATGCATTTTCTATGTCCAGTTATAAAATAATTTGACATTTCTGGCTAATAAGATTTCCAATAGTGATTATTGAAATGATGAAGTAAATATTACTTACAAGCTAGAATCTAGTTTTCATATGTAAAATATTTAATATAAAAAGGACTCAAACTTACTAGTATCTCCAAATACAGGTATGAAATTTGCAATCTCATTTTTCTTACTGAAGCATAAATAAAAATGTTTTGGAATATAACTCCTTTCTAGAAGTTCTTCTAAGCAAGAAAACTAGAACACTAAGTACTGAAAAGTTTTAAGCATATTATGTTCATCTAGCTTTATATATATATATAAATGAAAGATATGAGGCAACATAAATGTTTAGAAATACCAAATTCATAAACACTCTCTTGATGGTCTTTCACACGACTAGAAAATTGATGTTCATAGTCATGTAAAATAATGTAGAAAATGTTGTTGCTATGACAACATTTTTTAAAGTATACTGAATTCTTTATACAATATTAACATAATTCCTTATGTAACATAAACCAAAAGCCAAACACAATACATAGAAAAGCAGGGCAAAAATAGTAATTTTTACTATTTTTATATGATGAAAAAGTGGGTGCTTTTGTCCTTATTACTTTAATTGTGTGTTTTTCTCATAATTTCTTGCATGGATGAGTTTTATAATAGAAACTCTCTGACCTTTTATTTCAATGCGTAGCACAGTGAATTATATTTGTAACAATAAGTGTGATTAGTGCAATTATCATCTGTAATAAGCACTCTAAGTATAACATCTTCATGACCTATGCAATAACTATACAATCATAAATGTCTAGGATATACTAAGTGGCTAAGAATTAAGAAATCCACATCACAGTGTACAACTGGGCTTTTTTAATTTTCCTATGTTGCAAGCTAAACTATCTGAATTTTTAAACTGCTATTGTGAACATTATATTACTGTCACCATCATTATTCTTGCCATTATCTTATTTTAGACAACTCTCATAGGTGCAGAAAAATCTATTGTCTGTCCATCCGTCTCCTGTCTGTCTAGCTTATCACTGTTCTATAACAGTCCCTTAACAAATTCAAAATTTTGTAGCATGCTTTCACATTTGGTGGAATACCCCAGATAAAATTTGCTTTGATGATTTTCTCCTATTTTTGGCTATTTTTATCCAAAGGTTAAAAATGTCATGTTGTATAGTAAAGTGGTGACCTAAATGAAAGACTCCAATAGCCTTTACTCACTTGAAGAATCTTTTCTACTGTCACAATGTATTATCATGACTTTCTTTAATGTATGTCTATTGCCTTCATCCTGAGGATTGCCAGATATAAGACTCTCCATTCAGTATAATTATCTGCTTCATTGACCTAATATTTTACATTTTTATTTCTGTTGTATCTTTAAATCTTTAAATCTCTTTCTTCACATCTTGTTTTTGTCATATTTTCTTTTCTAATTCCTGAGAACATTAATTGTTATTGGTTGTTTTTGATCTTTTGGAGAGTCCAACATTCAGTTCCCAAATAAATCATACATAGAGGCTTATTCTTAATTATAAATGCTCAGACTTAGCTTGGCTTGTTTATAGCCAGTTTTTCCACCCTTTGCCTGTGGACTTTTTCTCTTTCTATTCTTGTATACCTTTGTTTCATGCTCCATTCCTAGCTATAATAGCTAGGTGGCTAGCCCTTGGAGTCTCCTTCCTTCTCTGGCTACTTCTTTTTTTCTCCTTCTCCCAGATTTCTCCTTCTGTATATTATCTTTGTCTGACAGCTCTTCCTATCTCTCTAGCCTTGCTATTGGCCTTTCAGTTCTTTATTAGACCATCGAGTGTTTTAGACAGGCACAGTAACACAGCTTTACAGAGTTAAACAAATGCAACACAAACAAAAGTAATACATTTTATAATAATATTGTACAATGATCAACAGAAGCAGCCAAACTTTTGCTTAATAGTTAAATTATTGAAAGTATCAAAAATCGAATCATGTACATTTATCTCTACCTTCAAAAAACATACCTACAGCTCATTTTCTCCACTAAAATTTCTTAATTATTTAATTTTATGTTTTACAAATTCAGACTGTGCCACAGTCAGCACTGGTGGTAAGATTGGCATATGCCTAAAATCTTGGTTACCAAAAATGACTTCTACCTAAACCAGTACTGAGTCATCATGTGTAAGTTGCATATGAAAATGGGTACTACATATTTTTATGAAAATTGCAGTGCCTATCAAGGTCATGTCTCTCCATATGGTCCTATGAAAAATGTTATTTTGACTAAAAATATATGACTATCCTATCATGATTATTTTTATTGTAAAAGTAATATCCCAAAGCTTTTAAGGCATGAATGGCTGATTTCCAGTAGCTAGATTATTCTCATCATTTCTTTATCAGCTTTTGCAAAAGCTAACTAGTTATCTGTACCCACAGAGTTCATAAGCCTTAGCCTCCGGGCATAGAAATTATACATGCAAAAATTACAAACTATACTCTTCTGTAAAGTGAGCCAATTTCAATTTCTAATCAGAGAGAAGGGTTTAAGATTCCAAACCTAGCTCGACTTGTCCTTTCATTCTTTATGGTGTTAAGGATCCTTAACATTTTAGTCTATGTTTCTCTTTGAAAAAAGACCGGAGAGGAAACAAACAGTTACAATGACCCTCACATTAGACTCAAAGCACATTGATAAGATAGAATGGCCTAGAGTGGAAAGAGAGACATGAATATAATCAAAGCAATCTTTTACATGATCTGAAAATATTGATAATGTGCATGTATTTTCAAGACTTATTTATCATAGCTTTTGTCCAACTACCATTGAAATTATTCAGTCTAGATGAATAAGACAAGAGTTCTGCAATATGAGATACAGTAGAGTGTACAGGGACAGAGATACCCTGGTTCTCTGGGCAGATGGGTTGTCCTGTTTGCCATTAGAGAGGAAGCCGGAGATTTCCATTTGCTGACAGGCTCTCTAACTCACTTAGCACTGTCTCCAGACCTGGATTTTTGTTTGTTTCCTTTAATTCTGTACCTGATTTGGTTAGAATAGCAGCCTAGACATATTCATCCCTTTTAAAATCTCTTCCTGAGTCTTTTTATTTCTTTATTTTTCATGAATATCATTAGTTTGGCCCTGACATCTTGAATAGTCTCTGTCAGTTATAATTTTTTCTCATATATAAACATTTAAATTCTGTGATCAGTTTAAATAAGCCACTTCGATTGGATTTTCTACCATTTAAATACATTTAAAACTAACATGACAAGTTTGCATTTTAAAATAAATGCATGACGAATCAGTTTATAAAATAAAAGAAGCCTGAAATAGAATGTAAGAAGAATGAGTGGAAGGTAGAATTAGACTTTGAATTATTGGGGTCAGAGCTGGGCCCTAGCTCTCACAAAAGCTTGTTGTATAACTTCAACCTCAAGTAGGTAAAGCATTTAACATTTTAACTTCATTTTTCTTATCTTTTTTTCTACTAGAATGCTAAATCAAATGTCAAATCAGATCAAATAAAAAATCTGTACTATCAATAAAAAATGGACTATTGGGAATGACTTTTAGAGTCATTAAGCAAGGCATAAATATTGGTGATAGCATGAATATAGGGGGAAAGGAAAGAAAAGTCAATGATGGTTATCAACAGATTGAGAGGTAGTGGTTGACGTTGTAGTATTCTACTTCGTGTATATTAACCCATTATCTTTAAAAGTTTGAATAATGTTTTCTACCCTAAAGTTACTGTAAAGATTCAGTAAGATAATATATATTCTGGTGCTGGTACATCTGGGCGGGGGAAGGATGCATTTGATTTTTTTTTAACAGTTAGATGAAATTAGAATTGCTATTTTGTTCCAAAACCATGAGAAACTTTGAGTTGAAATTGTTAGAAATAAGAACAAATGTTCTGATTTCTTCATTTTCCACTCCATTCTGCCCATTCCCAGCCATACCATGAATTAATATAGCAGAACCCATGATCAGAGTTCAAGTTACCTATAGGTTTATAATATTTGGTACATGTTTAACATATATAACAGTTTTTAATGAAGCATCACAGTTTTAGGAATTTCCAACAAGCACTAAGTTCAGGAAGATTTGGGGGACCAGTGAGAGGTCTCCCTGCAATATAACGGCAATGTTTGTGGTTGGGTGGACACTGTTAGTTCTGAGGATAAAATGATGGAGATTGCCATGAGAGACACTTACAGGGTGTCTTAATTGTGGTTCTATTGCTATGAAGAGACACCATGACCATAGAAACTCTTATAAACGAAAACATTTAACTTGAGCTGCCTTACATTTCAGAGGCTTATTATCCTGGCAGAAATTATGATGGTATTCAGGCAGATATGGTATTGTCGAAGAGGTCAAGTGTTATATAAACTTGGATCATCAGATGGCAGAGAGAGAGAGAGAGAGAGAGAGAGAGAGAGAGAGAGAGAGAGAGAGAGAGAGAGAGACCTGAGCATTTGAAATCTCAGATCCCACCCTCAAGGACACACTTTTTCCCACAAGTACACACCTACTCCAATAAGGCCACACATACAAATAGTGCTACTCCCTATTATCCATTGGGGGCCATTTTCATTCAAACTACCACTTTCCACTCCCTGGCCCCTATAGGCTTAAAGCCATACCAGGATGCAAAGATGCATTCATTTCACCTTCAGAAGGCCCCAAAGTATATCATTCTCAACACTGCTTAAAATTTTAAAATCTCTTCTGAAACTCATGGACTCTTTTTTACCATTTTACTCTTTTATAATTCCTTATAAAACCAGAATCAAAAAACAGATCTCATACTTCTAACATATAATGGCACAGAATATACATTACTGTTCCAAAAGAAGGAAAGTAAACATAATAAAGAAATTCTGGCCCAAACAGGACTAAAAACCAGCTGTGCAAACTTCAAACTCTGCATCCCCATGTCTGATGTCAAAGTATTCTTCAGATGGACATCTCCTTTCAGATTTGTTGACTGCAAACTACATCTTTCTTCTGCTGGTTCCTCACTCTGTTAGCAACTTTCTTTTCCTTGTCAGGTATCCCACAAATCTGGCATCTCCAACATTTTATAATATTCAAAGGAAATCTGGGCCTCAACTTGAGGCTTCACCCGCTGTGACACACTTCCTCCAACAAGGCCACACCCTTGAGCTTATGGAAACCATTTTTTTTTTTAACTCAACAGCCAGGATACACTCAACAGTTCTAGGTAACAAGATATATATATAAAAGTTTAAGGGAGAAAGGAATAAATGTCAGTTATGAAGTTTCTAGCTTGTTTTGATTGAAAGGTGGTACAATTCAGAGAGAATATCAGGCATTTGTGCACATGAAGTCTGAAATGATGGTGAGTGATCTAAATGTCAAACAGATGATTCGACATGGGAATCTGAATCAGAATGAAATCAAGAACTTAAGAAATGTAACATTCAGATCAAAATTATAAGTAAAGTCATAGAAAATGATTCTGTTCTCTAGATAAAGAGATGCCATAAACCTAGAAAAAGAACATAGAGCTGCCTAACACCAAGGCCCTAGGAATAGAAATAAACAATAAGACAAAAACAGATTACAAAGATTCACAAGCAAAGTCTGGAGAGATTTTAACAAGTAAGCCAAGAAGAAAGTATTTCTAGTAAGATATTATCAGCAATAATAAATACCACTGAATTGTGAAAAGCACAAATCCTTAGAGAAAAATACTTTCAATATTTATATCCCTTCATATACACTATTATGAATAATTTGTAAACTCTATAAAATGAAACAAAATAAAATAAGTAACAAACAGACACAGTCCCACAGCTCTATAGATAACCCCAGACAAACCTAATAGTACTTCTTGGCATACACATTCCGGATATTTTGAATATCACACTCATAAGCAATATGGCTCTTCCAATTTTTAAAAGAAAAATAATGTTACCATAGTGTTATTTGTTGTAAAATTAAGTTGCTTCTTGAAATTCTTTTACAGTGTTTTAGACATGAGGGATAATGAGATACAAATGGCAGTAATGGAAAAAAATCCATAACGTATATGGGTTTTTATCAACCAGACACAAACTATAGTTTCCCAGGAAGAAACCTCAATTGAAAACTTGAATCCATATGATTGATCTGTGAGCATGTCTGTGTGGCATTTTCTTTCTTTTCTTTTCCTTACTTTTCTTTTCTTTTCTTTTTATTATGAATGAAGAAGTCACATTTTCTATCCCTGTACATCCTTAATCAAGGTCCCTTCCCCCTCCCACCACATCAAGTCATTCTTTGTTCTCCACATCGCCCCATCCCCTCCATGGGCAGGCGGTCCCAAGGTCCCAACGTCCCAATATTGCTTAGTTCAGCTTCCACTCCTGGAAAATCCAGTTTTCTTCCTCCAACATGAAGACTGAGTCAGGTGTTCCTGTAGGGGGAGTGGGATCCAAGGTGTCAGTCCAAGGTGTTGCTGTTCAGTGGTTCGCAGCTTGGGCATGCTTTGCTTTTTTTTCCCCCTTTTTTCTTTTTGTTTAGAGTCCAGTAATGAGTGAGTACATCCCCTGCTTATCTTTCTGGGTTTGTGATACCTCGCTCAGGAGGATATTCTTCAAATCCATGCATCTAGGTTGTTTCCAGGTTCTTGCTATTACAAATAATGCTGCTATGAACATAGTTGAGCTAATGACATTGGAGTGCGACTGTGCGTTTTTTGGGTATACACCCAGAAGTGGTATTGCTGGGTCCTTGGGGAGATTGATTCTCAGTTTTCTGAGAAACCGCCATATTGCATTCCAAAGTGGCTGAACAAGCTTACACTCCCAGCAACAATGGAGGAGTGTTCCTCCTGCTCCACAACCTCTCCAGCATAGGCTGTCATCTGTGTCTTTTCTCTTAGCCAATCTGACAGGTGTTAGGTGGTATCTCAAAGTAGTTTTGATTTGCATTTCTCTGATGGCTAAAGATGATGAACACTTTTTCAGTGTCTTTCAGCCATTCGTAATTCTTCTGCTGGCATTTTCTTGATTAATTAATGATATGAAAGTGTTCATGCCACTGAGGCCATTACTACCCCTTGAAAGGTAGTACTAGATAGTATAACAAATCCAGTGAGGAGCATTCCTCCATAGTCTTGGCTTCATTTCCTGATTCCAGGTTTCTACCGTGGCTTCTCTTGAGGATTAATTGAAACCTGGAGAATATAATAAACCCTTTTATGTCTAAGTTACTTTGGTTTTACGTTTTTTTGTTTGTTTGTTTTTTCACAGAAACAAAATGTAAACTAGAATACATGATGAAGTCTAGATAAACATAAATGATACAAATGTAAACTCCACTTGCATTTGGTGCCAAATGTAGTTGGTACTAATCACAAATGAGTGATTAATATATATTAATGGGTTTATATGAAACACTTACTGAAAAAAGGATATGAACAGTTGGGCAATTCTTGGAAAGCTGGACTGGTCCACATAATGGATGCAGGTCTGGTCCTTTCTTCAAGGGCACACGGGAGCAAACAGGAAGAGAACTGGCATGTACCAAGTCTTAAACTGGCCTGGCCATGCCCTGTATACTGGGACCTCAAGGCCCAAAGGTCATGTCTCTATGTCAAGGTGATATTGCCTGCTTGTCACTTCACAAGTGAAATAGCAGAAACAACAAATTTACCACAAGAAAAGACCACAAGAAATAAACAAATCCTCTGAGATTGCAAAAGTGATTGATTCCACTTGATACTAAGACAGTCTTATGAAGGTACAAACAATCTTATGATAGCATGATTTCTTTAATGTATAATCATTATCAAATCAAATATCAGTGATTAGTGAGTAGTTTGAAGTTACATGTATCTGTGGTATATATACAGGGGTTAGACCAGAACAGTAAAACAGCAATACCATAAGATGTTCAATCATCATGAGATGCTACCTATCATAAGCAAGACAGTATTCACAGAAGGTATGCAAAGCCAAGGATACAATGACCAGGATCCATTCAAGAGCTTAGTGTTTTTTTGTAGGATGAGTGAAGAGTTGGTAGATGCTAGTAAAAGAGATGTGGTACACAAATGGGCTATAAAGAGGTTATAGATGCTATTGTGGGGGTTAAGGCATTTGGACCATATAGATATCAATTCTGTGTAGTAATTTTCTCTTTACATCATCCTACTTAAACTTGTTTACAGAAAGAATGTCATATTATAATGTGAAGAGTAATAACAGCTTAGATAGATCAACAAGCATGAATTGCAAGGTCTTACATTCCAGTTGTATTTTGTGTTACCCAGGTACCCTTGATAATACAGTAGCAGCTTAACATACAGATTAGGAAGACCTTATCTTTAAATGTTAGGTAAATACATCTCAGTAATTAAGATTTAGTATTAGAAAATGATTTGGATCAGGATATATGGTTATGAGTGTGTGTGTGTGTGTGTGTGTGTCTGTGTGTCTGTGTGCTGTGTCTGTGATTATGTATTTTAGTATTTTTCTGTAAAGTCATTTTTTTTTTTGCTGCTAAACAACTACAAGTATAAATATCTTTTTTCTGGTGCCAGAGTTGAACTCAAGATCCTGAACATGGTGAGTATAGGTAATATCTTTAACTCATAAAACCCATGTTACTTTAATTTTCACTCCTTCAAATGTTTAATTTCTTTATTAGAATATGACAAGGAATTATGTCAGTGATATGATTTCAGATATCAGTTCTCCAGCCCACACAATATTGTTTATGTACTTGGAAGTCTTTCTGCTTTCATTTTCCACAATACAAGATGTCTGAGGAATAGACGTTTTGAAGTCATGAGCAGGGTTTTACTTTCTAACAAACATTCCTTATCCCAACAATATTTAAAAGACTTGATCAAAATTTAGTGGATTTTGGCTTCCCCTTCTCAAAGTTAGAATGTTCTAGAAAATCAAAACAAGCAAAAGATATGGAGAAAAATTACAAAGGTTGGGGCTGAATGGTTTCCAAAGCAAGGGTAACAGGATTTGTCCGCTCTCTGCTTCAGCATGTGCATATTGAAGAGACAGACCATAGCACTGCCCAGGTAGCTCAGTCGGGAGAGCATCAGACCATATTTTTCTATTTGGCAAATTAGATAATTTTCTTTCTTAGTTAACTATAAACACCCAGTCAGATTTTATGAGCTTCCTTGTATTTTGCAGCTGGAATTTTAGAGCTAAGGACTCTGCTATTCTATTTCCTAGAGACCAGAGGTAGTTAGTCATCATTTGCTTAAATCCAGTCTCACAAGCAGAATATTAAATTAAGGACCATAAATATGTCCCCACAGTTAGGAAGCTTCAGGAGCAGAACAGAATAAAAAGGGAGAGAAGTTTTGCTCTTCTGTAAAGCTAAAAAGGTAGGAGGACCATGCATTTAAAGCTGGGCTCAGCCATTTTCTCCTTATTTCTCAGACTCGGTTGAAGTTGGAAAAGCCCTAAGAAAGGCATCAATATAATCTCTTCCATCCAGCATTCTCTGGGTTGTTGTTCTTCACTCTAGGCAAACCTTAATGGCAGCCATTACTTTTTCAGTTGAATGTACATAAAGATAAAAGTGAGTTGATACTGGTGGTTGATTTCTGCAACAAATGAGGACTAAATGAGGTTTGTATGATAAAATCCAGATCACCACACTGTGTTGAGGCAAAGTAATCTAGGAAGGCCCTTCTTGCAGACTGACCATCCCAGGAGTCCCTGGATTTGCTCTCCTGAGTTTGAATCATGGAAAACATCCTCTGATGTGCCGATGTACTTGGGTTCACTACTACTATATGGTCTCCTTGCTCTTAGCTTTTTCATCTTGAGATCTGAAATGGCTGTAACAGTAACTACTTTTGGGGCCAATATAAGATTTAAAGATTTAACATGTGAGGAACTTAACTCTGTCTTGATTAGCAATTGTCAGTTCTCCGAATCTGCTTCATCTAAGTCTTCTAAAGGGGAAGAAAAAAATGCTTACCTCATATTTTAATACCAATCTTAAAGATCAGTATTATTACTAAGATATAACAGATAGAGTTTCAAATATTAATTATTTCCCCTCCAAAGTTTATAGGTTTAACTGAGTTTTATTTCTTATAAAGATGATAGTGTATATAAGAAAAGTGTTGTATGTGTTACATATGAAATGTACCATAATACCCACACACATATATGCTGATGCATGTATCTTATGTTTATTATAATTATTTATTTAGAATCTTTTGGTAAGATTTATTTTCTTTATGCATGTTGATGGGAACACAAGCATGTATGTCTATGCATCATGTGTAGAGAGCTGCTGGTAGAGAGCAGAAAAGGGCATCTCAGACCCTGGAGTTAGGGAAAAAATCATAAAATAACAAGAAAAAATATCCACAAAAACTCATATATTCATACACACAGGAATCTCTTGAAAACACAAAACCACTGGTCCTTTACATATTCATATGGAAAGTACAGTTTTAAAAAGCCCTTACTCAACATTATGAGACAAAGGCAGATTGAGTTTGTTTTGTGTTTTGTGTGTGACCGTCTACTGCTGGGCTTACCTTCAAGAGTGTTTATTGATTTGTTTATTCAAAGAAATTGTTACTCATGCCAAGATTCTCAATATTGTCTCCATTTAATTTATAAAGAATTTTTGGTTATACACATACATATTATAAATGTGTGTATATTATACATGTGTAAATTGGAATGAAATATAATTTAGTGTTAGATATGATTTGATGGTAATTACTTTCCATGTGGATATCCTGCTATTACAGATAATTTGTTTAAAAATTTGTCTTTCCTCATAGAATTTTTGTGCCTTTATGTCAAAATCTGTTGACTGTCTATTTGTAGGCTTTATTGCATCCAACTGCTCTATTTATTGACCTTTATTCTGAACTACAGAGTGCCAATTGCTTTTATAACTGGGCTAAAATTGTGCTTTCAAGACTACTTTGACTACTTGATGGTCCTGGCATATAATACTGTGTATGTACAACATATACATTAGAGATGAGTTGTTTCTACCAGAAAGAGAGAGGGAGAGAAGAACAAAGGAAGGAATGGAGATGGACAGCAGAAATGGAAGAAAGAAGAGAAGAGAAGGGGAAGACATGAGTGGAAAAGTGCACTTTGCAATTTTATTTTAAAATGATCACTTTTTGTTAAATTAATATCTTACAGTTTAATCACCTTATAAATTAGTAGTATTTATCTATTTGTTTTAATTTTTCTCAAAAGCTGGGAATCAATCTCCCCAAAGATCCAGCAATACCACTCCTGGGCATATGCCCTAAAGATGCACATTCACATCCTAAAGGCATTAGCTCAGCTATGTTCATAGCAGCATTATTCATAATAGCAAGATCCTGGAAACAACCTAAATGCCCCTCAACTGAAGAATGGATGAACAAACTGTGGTACATCTACACAATGGAGTACTACACAGCACTAAGAAAAAATGATATCCTAAAATTTGCAGGTAAATGGACAGATTTGGAGAATATCCTCCTGAGCAAGGTATCACAAACCCAGAAAGATAAGCAGGGGATGTACTCACTCATTAGGGACTTTAAACCAAAAGCAAAGCATTCCCAAGCTGCAAACCACAACCACTGAACAGCTTGGCATCTGAAGCACCTTGGACAAGCACTTTGGAGCCCATTCCCTCCAGAGGAACACCTGACCCAGTCTTGATGCTGGGATGAGGAAAGCGGATCTGCCTGGAGTGAATGCTGAACTAAGCCACATTGGGACTTTGGGACCTCCTGCCTTTGCTGGGGAGAAGATAAGGAGATGGGGAAAAGAGAGAATGACTGGGAGGGGCAGGAGGGGGAAAGGAGTTTGAACAAGGGGATGAATGGGTAAAAAATGAGACTTTATTTATAATATAAAAAACTCTTAACAGTAATTTGGTTTTTCAGTGCTGCAATTTCAAATGTATTCTTCATTAAATATATTTATCCATGAAACTAAGTATGAAAATGGTATCTAAACTACATTCTGTACTATTACTGTCTTAGAAAATTTCCCTACTTTGGATGCTATTCTTATGAGCATGAACCTTAGAATTTGCTGGAGAGATCCATTTTTTTTTCTTCAGTCATTTTTTGAGGGTTAGAGATGTATGTTTTCAATGTACTATTGACAAAGCAATATCAAGTATAGAAAAAATACATTAAACTTTTCCTTTTGAACCTTTGCTGTTTTAACTTGTATTTTTACATCATCTGGAATCACTAGTACTAGGATACACCTACTTTAGCTGGTAGTTGAAGGCTAATTATCATCTTTAAAATAGATGTCTTCACTCTTACTCACATTAAGCTGAAGTTTGTTTTATTAAAAACATCTGTATATTCTTAGCATCTTTCCTGCATCCTTAATTTAATAGTGAATATAATGGTGGCATATTAATTCCTAATGATCTCAGAGAAAAATCATTTTAGAAAGTGAAATGGTCAACATTAAAGCTTTAACATCTTCAGGAAAGACATCATTGTAACCCTTCCCTAATTTTTTTTTAACTTTCAAACTTATGTGATAAGGAGTACCATGTATTTTTAACTTCTTGCTTTAAAAATAATTTATAGTTATAAAATGTGTTATAGGATGATTATTAAACATAAAATACCTTAAAAAAAGAATGTTTTATTGTGTGATATATAAAGGTATCCAGTATTACATCTTTTACATAATATATTTAGTCTTAAAAAACTGATATCTTTGATTCTATATTTCAATGTTCAGAGAAACTTCTGAACGAGTCATGTCAGATAGACACACTGTGCGAACCTGAACCACACTCACATGATCATTGTTTTTCAGTAGTTTTTTTTTATTATTATTTGTTATTTTTCTCTCTGACAGCCATTTTACTCTCTGGTTGCAGTAGCAGGAGGCTTGGTTAAAGAAGCCCCATTGTGATGAGAAAGCCTTGCTACAAAACATGAGCTAATTCACTATTCTAAAGGACCTGGTATCTGTCTCTCTTCCAGTGAAAGCTAATAGCTCCATGGACGGAATGCACTTAGCTCATCTGGAACAAGCTGATGAGTGGAAACTGGGATTCAATCAGGGATCGTGTATAAATGTCATTACTAAATATAAAATACACCTGTACCTACTTGACGTAAAATGTAACTTCTTAAAAAATTAACCCACTGGCATAAGTGCTATTACTAAATATAAAACATATTTACCCTTCAATGTCTATTTTTATCAACATTTCATATATATTTTATACTGAATATTTAATTTGGAGGGGGGGTGTTGGGACAGGGTTTTTCTCTGTGTCTCTGAATGTCCTGGACCTTACTATGTATGTAGACCAGGTTGTCCTTGAACTCACAAAGATCTACCTGCCTCTGCCTCCCTGAGTGCTGAGATTAAAGAACTAGGTACCACCACCCAGCTACTGATTATTTCTTGTGAAAATATTAGTGAACATCAATTGGCATATTAAACCAATTGATATTTTAATATTTAGTAATTTGAGAAAAATAGATAATTCTTGAATCTGGAAATCATCCCTTTATTCCTAATGTTTCTTATATGATTACAAATACTTAAGCAGTGCCATTTCAAAATAACCTAATCTCTGCTATGGACTATTCAGTATTCTGTCATTTGAATACAAGGAGACAAACTTTCCCATGAAATGTATTCTTGTCCAACATTCCCAAGGGTAAGAGCAATTTCCTAAACATAAGTAGTGTGTTGCCTAAAGGCATGACCATGTCATGCACATCAAGTTATGCAAACAGATAAAAATTCATGAGCAGAGAAGGAAAGTGAGAGAAATTAAGTGCATAAAATTCAGAAATAAGTTTTCTGTAAAGTTAAGGATAGAATGGTTTTGCAAACTTAATTGTGTCACTTGGGGATGATTCTCCTACAGTGTTAGAAATAGATGATTAGTACAAAACATTAGAGTTTCATAAAATGCCATCTCTTCACAAAATAATACACCATGTCTTCAGGTTATTAATATTAGCTAACACAGAAATGTCATAATGTTAAATGCTTAAAAATTACATAAAGATAAATCAGTTTGAAGGAGTGGTTTTCAGCCACAAAATGTTTGTAATATGGAAAATATATGCTTTTTGGTCTATCATTTCCACCACAAAAAATAACATCTTTCAATTTTATTTCAGATTTGATTCTTTAAACACAAAATGTTAATTTGTGTAAGTAGTGGGCTGTCCTTATGATGTTAAATGTAATAATATTTATGCAAATATATGTGGCAGTTCATGTAACACAAGTGAGCTCTATTACTTGACAGCCTACACATCAATGTTTGAGATCTTCCTATCATGAGAATATTGTTAGATACCTTGAATTTTAATGACCTACTTCTGTTGAAAAGATAATACAATCTTTTTTTTCCAAGCTGGTAGAAAGCATGTCACTTTGAGTTAATTCTTCTTGATGTAATAGAAACATTAAGGCCAAATAATTGTATGCCATATTGAACACACATTTGAAAATCTTTCTTTGGATTTCAGTTCAC
Organism: Sigmodon hispidus; assembly: GCA_004025045.1. Classification (NCBI taxonomy): domain Eukaryota; kingdom Metazoa; phylum Chordata; class Mammalia; order Rodentia; family Cricetidae; genus Sigmodon; species Sigmodon hispidus. The sequence goes on from PVIH01004370.1 coordinate 30,997, forward strand.
TCATTGAAATAGGATGAAGATGAATTAAAAGAAATCCTACAGGACCTGGGGAGATGGCTCAGTGATTAAAAGCACTGCCTACTTCTCCAGAGGACCTTGATTCATTTCCCATCAGCCACATGGCAGTTTACAACTGTCTATAACTTCAGTTCTAGGGGACCCAACACCCTCATAAAAACATATGCATTCAAAATAACAATGCATATATATGTGTGTGTGTGTGTGTGTGTGTGTGTGTGTGTATATGTTTGTGTGTGTATGTATGTATATTCCAAACTCTAATGCTCTGATTGTGTGATGGTAAATATGGCTTATACAAAAGAATAGAATTAGGAACAATATCTTCATTCTCAGAAGTCCTCTATAAAGGTTTTGGGATTGGTTAATTCATCTAAAGATAGTTATGTCCCTTGAGAGGTTTGAAGTCTTCAAAACTATTGGTGATGTTTATTATTGAAGCTTAAAATAGATTTATTAAGTAGATTTAATAAAAATAATAAAATGAATATAATTTATAATTTATAAAAATAAAAAATAAAAAAGTAGGGGGCTGGAGAGATGGCTCAGTGGTTAAGAGCACCGTCTGCTCTTCCAGAGGACCCGGGTTCGATTCCCAGCACCCACATGGCAGCTAACAACTGTCTGTAGTTCCAGTTCCAGGCAAACACCAAGGCAAATAAGTAAATAAATAATAAAAGTTTAAAAAAAAAAAAATAAAAAAAATAAAAAAGTAGAATAAACTATGGCATAGAAGTTATGTTCAATTTTCCTTCTATCTGAAAGAGAAACTTAATACCAGGATAGTTTATAAAATTATAGATATTTGGCTTTCAGGTTCTATTTCTCTCTCTCTTATGTGTGTGTGTGGTGCATAGGTGTGGGTGTATATGTATGTCAAAATAAACTCAAGAAGCTTCATAGCTTCTAGTATTTGTCCATCAACAAATATATTACTAAAAATTCATCTAAATGTGCTCATATGTTAATTTATTCAATTCTTAGAATAGTTTTTTGAGACTGGTAATTTTATTATATTTTATAAATAAGACACAAGCAATCAGAATATTCAGTGGGTACTAGAATTTGGTGATGCTGAGGATTCACTCTCCAAATTCTAATTCCAGAACTCACAATTAGTATACTTTCATTATTTCCTTTAATAAATGTTGGTTTGAATTGTGTCATTTGCAATTCAAATCACAGTTGTCCCTTTTTCCGAACACATTGGATGACATGGAACATCATATTTGTCTTGGACAGTTAAGCCAAGTCTTAAGAGGTCGTCCAGATTTCCAGATCTTGATTTATTTACCTGTGTATAGATCTATTGACTGCTTGCCATGAGCCAACTTACTTAGCCACCATATTAAAGTGCCATAGACTGAATGAATTAAATAACAGACACATTTTCTCACAGTTCTGGAAATGGACAGTCTTAAAATCCAAGTGGTAGCATTCTAAGGTTGTAGAGTATAGTCAGTAATTTCTGGCCTGGCCTAGCACTGAGGTCCAGGTCAGCACTCCCACAGCCACTTAGTCCCAAATAATCACACAAAGGCTTATTTATATTAGTTACAAGCTGTTTGGCCTCTGGCTTAGGCTTATTGCTTGCTAACTCTTACTCTTAAACTGACCCATGACATTTACGTTATGCCAGTGACTTGGTACCTTTGCTTCAGTGCAGCATTTTCATCTTCTTCTGCATCTTGGTGGTGGTTCTTGCTCTGCTCTTTGGCTTACCAGAATTTTCCTAGTCTGGTAGCCCCACCTCTGCTTCCTGTCTACTTGACTAAACAGCATTTTATTAAACCAATATTTACAGTGACACTTATTTACCATGTACAAAAGTGTAATGTCACAGCAGTAGAGTGGGTTTTTTTTCTGACTACTAGACTCTGCATTTTCACTATGTTCTTATGTCCTTATAAGACAAGTGGGAGGATGCCCTTGTGTCTACTCATCTTTTTAAACTGGCATTAAGCCAATCATGAATGATACATAGCCAAGATCTAACTTAAAGTCTGTAACTTGCCAAAGGCATCACCTACTAATACCATGGCACTGAGAGTTAGGATGTCACCATGTGACCTTGAGTTTAACATTAACATTTAGTGCATAACTTCCAGAAGTGTGTAAGCTTTGAAGAGGTGGAAGAGAACAACAACAACAACAAAAAGAAAATATTATTTATATATTTACTTATAGTCAAATAGGAATGTTAATAAACAAGGCAAATGAATACAATAGATTTTTACTGGTGATAAGTTCTAATGGAATTAAAAAAAGTAAAGCTTTTGGTATAATACTAATGTTTGGGTAACGAAGAAAGTCTTCTCAGTGTGGGATACTCTTCACTTTAATGTCTTAGCTGCAATGAACTCCAGGGGAATGTTGTTAGTTTTGATTAATAACTACAGGGCAGGATGACTCAGCTGTTGTTGTTTGTTAAAAAACAGTGTCAAGATTATGTTAGAGAAGTAAAAGAAGACCCATGACCATGAAGAAGATTGCACTTTACAGTGTGAACTTCAAATGTCTTTGTCTCTGTGAAACAGAAGCTGTTAAAGGGTTTCAAGGAGAGAAATGACATGATCTGATTTTAATTTTAACACAATACTTCTAACTGCTATGTTGAAAAGAAGCTGAAGAAGAAAATAAGAGCTGGAGCACAGAGACCAGTTAGGATTCTAACCTGTCAAATTATTAGAGAGATTAGGCAAATGGGTGCTAATCATGTCTCAGATGAATCTATCCAATGTTTTGTTTGTTACACAAAGAGACAATTTGAATGTGATTTCAATGCAAATTAGAAAAGACTCCCAAGGATGTTGGCAAAGTGCACAATGCACTAATCTCTGTCAAATTCTTTGAAGGAGTCAACACAACTTTAAACTGGATGTGAACCACATATAAATTAAAATTCAAGCATGTCACCCAAAGCCATATTTGGAACCCTGAAAGTTATCTGCAATACATTATAAAATGTAAACCTTGAAAAAGAACTTTACAATGCAGTCAGTACTATCTCTAATATTAAACACAGAAATGTTAAAAAAAAATAGACATATTCAAATGGCTATACTCTAGCATATACAGTGGGGAATGGATTGTTGATTTATTCTCAACCCGTACATCAGAAGGAGGAGAGATACTGAACAAAAGAAATTCTGGCCCTTTGAAATAACCATGATTTTAGAAAACTTGGTCACAGAAGAGGCAAAGAAATAATCCATGGCCATTTTGGATCAACAAAGAGGTTATGTGTTTATAAATCCAATGATACAGTCTTCTGAGTCACAGACATTCATATTGCACATAACTGTTTCCAAGGTTGCTATTGATTGCTAAAAACCTAGGAGTGGGGAATCCATACTGACATACTCACAACTATTAAATCGAGCATACTATAGAAGTTGAAATGCAAAAGCTGGCAGGAAGTATACTTACTACCCACAGTAGTTTTGATGAAAAATATCCCCTCATAGTCTCTGGCATTTAAATTCTTGGTCTCCAGTTGATGCAACTGTTTAGTGAGGTTTAAGAAGTGTGTCTTTTTTACTAGTTTTTGTGGGTCTGTAGATTTTAGCACATAGACTAGGTAACTAGGAGGTTTCATGGGCAGACACCTACATCTCCCTAGGAAGAGAAAGAGAAGAGACTTCATGAGTGGACTGATATTGGGAGGAAAAGGATATGTGAACAACCATCAGGTTGCAGAGAGAGGGGCGTGGAAAGAGAGAGTACTGAAAGAGACTACTGGAAATGGGGGCATTTGGGAGCAAGATGAAAATCTGGCACAAGGGAATCTCCTAGGAAACTCCAAAGAGAACCTCAGCTAGGAAGACTCCTACCGATAGCAGAGTCTGACCTGGCCATGTCCTGTGAACAGATTTCTGCCTAGCCCAATTGTCATTAGAGAGACTTCATCCAGTAACTGACTGAAATATATGCAGACCCACAGTCAAACATTAGGCGGAATTGGGGCATCCTGCAGAAAAGGGGAAGAAAGGATTGTAGTGTCGGGAAGAGCGGGGTTCAAGGATACCACAAGAATATTCACAGAATCAACTAACTTGTGCTTATAGGAGCTCATAGAGACTAAAACAAGAACCAGGGAACCAGCAAGGGAATAACCTAGGCACTCTGCATATATGTTTCAGTTATGTAGCTTGGTCTTCTTGTGGGACTCCTAGCAGTGGGAACAGCGGCTGTCTTCAACTCTGTTACTGGCTTTGGGGATCTAACTCATCATACTGGATTACCTTGCCCAGTCTTAACACATGGAGAGGTGACTAGTCTTATGGAAACTTGTTTAAGTCATGGTTTACTGATATTCATGGGAGACCTGACCTTTCCTAAACATAAGCAGGGTGGGGTGTATCGGCGGGTGAGAACAGAGGGCTGGGGGAGGGACTGGAACGAGAGGAGGGAGAAGAAACTGAGCCTGTGATGTAAAATAAATCAGTACACTTATTTTTAAAGTGTGTTCTTGAATGTGCCGTTGTTGAAGGAAGTGTGTCACTGGAGGAAAGTCTTGAGAGTGCCCCTTCCATTTGGTTTTCTCTACTTCATTCAAGATGTGAGCAGCCACACTTGCTTCCATACTGCTGTGTCTATCACTTGCTTCCATACATCACTGGCCTAACAGGCATTTTTAAATCTGGAAATATAATAAAAAAAAGCCTCTATGACTCAACTTGATCTTGATGTTTGATCTCAACAGCCCAGAAGTAACAAGTCTAGAAGCCTGCCCTATATCCCTTAGTACTCATCACTCTTAAGAGCTACATGATAAAACTAACTGAGCAAAGCATAAAATAATCCATAAAACTGAATCATAAAATATGAGAGATAAAAGTACTATGTGGAGAAAACAAGTTCACAGAAATTTATATACTGTATCTGGGGAACCTGTGGACTCAATTGGACTGTTTACAATGAACTAACAAGTAATAAAAATTACAGTATTAAACTAATATAAATACGCATCTTCACACAAACTCAAAAGAAGGAAGGTTAAATTGTACCTACAAAATAAAACTAGCATTGCTTTCTGGTATTTAATGAGGATGATTTGTTTATACTGTCAGCAAAAAAGCAGGAGAGTGAAAGAGAAGATTCACGGCTAAGGAGATGTTCACTCAATAAAGCGCTTGCTCTAATACCCAGAGCATCTGAACTTAATCTAGGGTCCACATAGAAATCTGGGTCTAGTGGCTCCCTCCTGTAGACTTAGAACACTCAGGAGGGAGAGGGGCAGACCTGTAGAGCCTGAACATAGGCAAGAACTACAAACACTTAAGTCCTCTACCTCTTACAAACACACAAATAAACTTACAAAAAAATTAAACTATTATTTTGAATATGAACCACCATAGTATATTAAATGGAAAATTTAAAAATAATAAAATTATATTGTTAGTGATCACGCAAAGGCATGCTAGAGTCATTTGTGGATTTCTAATAAGGTAAATACAGAAAAGAGGAAACAGGTAAAAGCTATGGGAGAAAAACTTGCACTGGACAAAGTTGAAGACAAGAAACATAAAGAGGACTTCTCTTGGGTCTACTGGAATGAAAAAGGAAGCCCAGAGTGTGGTATGAATATAACCCCACTGAAAATGACTGACAACTCTACAGGAGAATGAGCCCAGGTCATATTTGTGCCAGTGCCTTACCCAGCAGAGAAGAGAACATCTTGCATCTTCAAGACAGGAGACAGCTACACTGCTTGGAGCAAACAAGGCGATGCACCTGTCCCACTCAGACTGGGATGAAGGACGCTTTAGTCTTTGATGAAAACATTTCAAAGGGATGGCTCCCAGGTCCTGAGAAAATCAGACATGAGTCATAAATCTAGCAAAGAGCTTTTCTTTTTAAAGATTTAAATTTCAAAGGGACAGAGACAGAAATTATAATAAGTGTTTTAAAGTAAGTGCTTTAGAGAAATAAAGGACTTCTGTGGCTTAGACATCTGCTTCTATAGTGGCTGTGTTGAGACAGATCAGGGGCCTATCTAAAGTTTATTCAAGCTGAAGAGAGTGTTAGGATTATCCTGGTAGGTTTGTAAACACATGCAGCCACTTTTGAAGTCAGTATTGAATTTCCTGGAAAAAGAAATTTAACCTGCAGCTACCATATGACCCAGCAAAATCACTCCTGTGTATAAACACAAAACACCCAAAGGCCTACTTCAGAGATACTTGCACATACACTATGCACAATAACAAGGAAGGAGAAACAATTAATTGCTCATCAAAAGATAAATGGATAAATAAAATATGGGACATATGCAAACACAATTTTATTTATCTATAAAGAATAATAATATGATGTCTGCAGGAAATGGATAGAGTGAAAAATATTAAATAAAATAACTCAGACTCCAAAAAAAAAGATACATGTATTCCCTCATATTCAAAACTTAGGTTTTAACTTTTTTTGTATATTCTTATGATACAATGACATAAAACTATAAGGGAAATCTTGAAGGGGGAGGAACTCGTGATGTTGGAGAGAAGAAAAGACAGTAACATAATGCACATGACATGAAAGGATACTGTGTACTTCTAGAGAGAGGGAAGGGAGAATGGCAGGAGGGAAGGAATATTGATTAAAAAAAACTAGTTTATGAAGATTCCATAATGACACACATAAATCTGAAGGCTAAGTAAAAACTTAGAAGTGAATTTCAGTTTTAATCCAGTATATTCATGAACTACACCTAAAATCTTTTTTTTTTCTGTGTGTAGCCATTAACCTAATGCTATTGGTCTTGTGTTTTATCTTTATAATAACATCATAAAACAATTTAGAAAGGAATAGCTCAGTCAGCATAAATGATTATGTAAGTAATATCAAGGCCAGATAGTAAATACTTAATCCACAAATAAATTTAGAAAATAGCTTAGTAGGCACATAAAGAAATATTTCCTGCATTTCTGGGATGAAGCCTACTTGGTCATGGTGGATGATATTTTTTATACATTGTTGTATATGGTTTGCCAAAATTTTGTTGAGAATTTTAGCATCAATATTCATGATTGGTCTGATTCATGAATTGATTGGTCTGTAGTTCTCCTTATTTGTTGTGTCTTTGAGTGGCTTGGGTATTAAGGTAATTGTGACCTCATAAAAGGAATTTGGCAATATTCCATCAGTTTCTATTGTGTGAAATAGTTCGAGGAGTAATGGTAGTAATTCTTCTTTGAATGTCTGGTAGAATTCAGCACTGAAACCATTTTGACCAGAGCTTTTATTTTTGGGGAGGCTTTTTTTTATTTTTATTTTGTATTTATCAAGAAAAACAGTAAATTGAATTTAAAATGCTGATAAGTTAACAATAACTATAAAGAAAATAAAAATCATACGCATGACTTATCAAGGGTGATAATGCAAATAATTTGCTACACATAAAATCACTTTGTGTTCAGCTTTCCCTGTGGATTTTTTTTTCCTATCCCTGTATATCCCCATTCAAGGTCTCTTCTCCCTCCCACCACATCAGGTCACCCTTTCTTTCTCCACAACCCCCCATCCCCTCCCTGGGCAGGCTGCAAACAGTCCCATGGTCCCACTGATCCAATAAAGCCTAGTTCAGTCTCCCCTCCTGGCAAATCCAGTTTTGTCCCCCCTCCCTCAAGAGTGAGTCAGGTGTTCCTATAGGTGGAGAGGGATCCGAAGGGTCAGTCCAGGATGTTTCGGATCCCAAGCTGTTTAGTGGTTGTGGTTTGAAGCTTGGGCATGCTTGGCTTTTTTTCTTGTTTGTTTGTTTAGAGACCACTAATGAGTGAGTACATCCCCTGCTTATCTTTCTAGGTTTGTGATACCTCGCTCAGGAGGATATTCTCCAAATCCATCCATTTGCCTGCAAATTTTAGGATATCATTTTTTCTTACTGCTGAGTAGTATTCCATTGTGTAGATATACCACAGTTTGTTAATCCATTCTTCAGTTGAGGGACATCTAGGTTGGGGAGGCTTTTAATGACAGCTTCAATTTTCTTAAGGGTTATAGGCCTATTTAGGTAATTAATCTGATATCTTCATTTAATTTTGGTAGATGGTATCTGTCCAGAAAGCTGTCCATTTCATCGAGGTTTTCCATTTTTGTGGAATACCGATTTTCAAAGTATGATCTGATAATTCTCTGTATTTCCTGGGGGTCTGTTGTTATGTCCTCCTTTTCATTTCTAATTTTGTTGCTTTGGATACTCTCTCTCTGCTTTTTGATTCGTTTGGCTAAGGGCTTATCTATCTTGTTAATTTTCTCAAAGAAACAACTCTTAGATTCATTGATTCTTTGTAATGTTCTTTTTGTTTCAATTGTATTGATTTGAGCTCTAAGTTTGATTATTTCCTGCCATTTACTCCTTCTAGGTGAGTTTACTTCTAATTGTTCTAAGGCTTTCAGCTGAGCTGTTAGGTCTCTAGTGTGGGATTTCTCTAGCAATATTGGGACAATGGGACCTTGGGACCACCTGCTGCCTGCCAGGTGTGGGGGAATGGGGAGTTGTGGAGAAGAGAGAATGATCTGATGTGTTGGGAGGGGGAAAGGACCTTGATTAAGGATATACAGGATAGAAAGTGTGATTTCTTTGTTAATAATAATAATAATAATAATAATAAATTTTTTTCTAACAATTAAAAAAAAAAGAAATATTTCCTGAAACCTGAAAATAACTGAGACAGTGCATTAAAAAAATGCCTGGTATAGAAAAATTTAACACCAAGATTTACTTTGATGAAATAAGTATACTTTGAAAAAAGTCAAATCTCATATGTCTTTGAAAAAAAAATATTCAATGGGGGAAGATAGACCTGAGTCACAGACAGAGCCCACAGATAAAGTAGAATGTCATAAGAGCTTTTTGTGAAAGTGATGAGACTGTGAGGAATAGGAATGACCAATAAAGGGGGTTTTCTCTCCACTTTGTGTCAGCGTTCCCAATCAGGGTTTCAGAGTCCATGCACTGTAGCGGGAAATTAGAAACTATATATGTGAATGATCGCGTCATAGGACTGGAGACGAGTGGGGCGTGGTTAACTGGAAAGGATTTTGGAAGTAGACCTTTACGGGAGAGGACCAGGACAAGAAGCCGTCATTTTCTTGTGAGAGTTCTCGACCGGGTGCGCAGTTTGGCCCAGCTGCGCGGGAGCTCAGATGTATGGTGTAGGGATGAAAAATCTTTTTTAAAAAGGCTCTGGCATGCTACAACCTTATCTTTTTATTTTTTATTAAAACCAGCTCTGTTTTATAAGTGATTTTCACAAAATAAACCCCATTTAAAACATATCTCACAGCGAGTTTTTACCGTGATAATTGGCACCCAACGTGGGACTAATTCCACAGTTCCTCACTCACCCACAGAGCCAGTCTAAAAGACTTTAGTTACCAGCTACACACGAGCCTCCTATACACAACCAAAAACAAATCTACACGAGACAGACTTCCTAAAAGACAGACTAACCCGTTCTCATGAGACACGCCTGATAAAATTTGTTAAAAGATCTAAAAAAGACCCTCCCAACTAAATCACCACCTCGTTTCCCGCTCATTGCTGCCGCTGCTAATCACAACAGCAACATCTGCTAGCCATAAGTTCTCATTACATCTAAATATATTTTTTTCTTCCTTTTCTTTTCTACATATTTTTTCCTTTCTACAATGTCTTACCAAATAAATGTTCAAAATTTTTCTCACTTTGTCACAACAATAATAAAAATTAATTCCAAAATTACACATTTAAAAGTTATCTCCACCCAAAAGTCCTTTTACTTTTTTATATGACAATATATTTCATACTTACCTATTTTAAGACATCTCAACATAAAAAATATGAGGCTAAGATGTCTGACATAAATAAACATATTAAAACACTTCAAAAACTCATTGTTTCCATAAAAAAAAGTCTACTTTGATTACAAAAAAATTTAGAGCTCATATTACTAAAAATTTTTAAAAATTAAATAAAAAATTTAAAAAAATAAATAAAAATTTTAAAATAATAAATAAAAACTCTAAAAAATTTAAACAAAAAATAATAAAACAAATAAATATAGAGACAAAAAAATTTCCCATTCTATAAAATTGTTAAAGAGATCATTTATAAAAAACTATAAAACACTAAAAAAGACCATTACCACTAAATTACAAAATTATAAGGCTTGCTTAAAGGTTTTAAAAAAAAATCTTAAGACAACACCTGCTCAAAATAACCCAGAGCCCCCTCTTAAATAGTGCTACTACAAAAAAAGTTCTTTACCTAAAATAGTTACCATAAAAAGACTACCCCCCATCCCTCCAACTCTATTCTCAGTTATGACAAAGGCCAAAAAACCACAACCACATAAAAGAGCTTCTAACAATATAAAATACAATTATAAACCTATACCCATAAAAAATTTAAAAACAATAAAAAAGCCACAATAAACTATAATATACACTCATCTTTTATAAGACAATCCTTAAACTCATAGTCAACACAAAATCACATAATTCCTAATGACCAAAAAAATTTAACAAACACAGTGTTAAACAATAGCCAAAACTTCCAATAAAAAAATTAGTTTAAAAAAGAGTCTAAAGCCTTAAAATCTCAAAATCAAACTAAAAATGTTACCATCTCCAAAGACCAAATCCTTAAAAAAAGCCAGTTTGCTGATTTATGAGTTCAGGCTACTTATGATGACCATGCTCTGTTGCTGTGTCATACTGCTGCCTTAAATGCTTAAAAAAAAGTTTTAGACCCAAGACAAAAAATTAAGTCATATACCCAAATTAAACAAAGTCCAATAAAGCCTTATACAAACTTTTTACAAAAGTTAACTCAGGCTATAAATAAAACAGTGTCAAATCCAAAAATTAAAAAACAATTAATACTCTCTTTAGCCTTCAATAATACTAATATAACATATAAAAAATTGATCATGCCATTAAAAATCAAAAATACACCCTTAAATAAATAAATTCAATATACATTTAATACTAAATATCTACACCATAATAAAAAAAATTAAATAAGTCAAGCCATTGCTAATACTAAAATAAAAAATCAAGACATTATTTACTTCAATTATAATAAGCCAAGCCATATAAAAAAATTATAAACAAAACATACATAAAAACTTTTCCAATCACAAAACTAACTTAAACAAAAAACCACTACCTCCTAAACTATATAAAAATATAACAAAGACAAACATTAAACAAATAAATATAAATCTATAAAAAACAAAAATGACAAACTTTTACCATCAAAATCATATACTCTCAGGTATCAGCTCTCTTATCTCAATGTTTTGTCACATATTTACTCTGTCCTTATAATATCCTTTTTCTAAGTATATTCTCCTATATGTATTTCTTCTAAATCTGTATTATTAGCTACCCCATGGAAGGAATCTCTTGTTTCCATCTCTGCATAATGGTCTAAATAGAAATCATACTACAGTGAATCAATACACATGTTCTACTAGTCTTGATTTTCCATTGTTTGATAAAGATGCTCTGAGTTTTAAAGATGTTTTCTTGGGTATTTGAAAGACATAGAATCAAATAAATGGAACAAACTTGTTTCTCACAGATAGGAAAATTCTGGGCCTCCAAAAACATAAACATTACGGGTTATATCTATGCACATTTAATGTAAAAAGAAGTCACGCTTTTCATACTTCCTATTAAATTCACCATACCTCATTCACAAACAAGATGGATATTATATCATCAATGCTACATAGGCAAACCTGCTAGATGATAGAGTTTATATAAAGTTGGAAGATTTGAATTTATTTTTAATAATCAGACACAAGTGAATGTAAACCCCATATTAATGTTATCTACATACCTTTAAAAAATTCAATTTCTATGGAAAAGCTGCAGACACATTAAACAGTTTATTACACTTTTGCTTGCAAAAAAGGAGAGGTTAAAATAAAACTAAAGCATGCTGCACTATGATGGAAAAGAAGCTCTAGTGTCAGAGTAGTTGGTGAAATTGACATGCAACCACAGCCATGATTTAGCTAACTGACATTGAGCTGATCACTCTCTCAATTCATCCATCAATGTCTTCATATATTAAAAATAATAGTACTTCTCCAAAAGATTTCTTAAGGACCACACTGTAATAGTTACAAATATCTTTATACAGTAAAGCAAATAGGCTTTTATTTTTGTTTGTATAACATACTGTAATCTGGGATTATTCAAGCAATATATATATAGATATATTATACATATAAATTCTAAGATCACTTTAGAGAGAAAACAGTAAGAATCTGTTAAAATATTTATGATATAATAAGAGGAACAATTTTAAAACAGAATAATTTTAATTAAGTTTTAGAAGAATGTTTGGGTACAAAAGTGACATAGATTTTCTCCTTTTCTGTTTGCTTGTTTAGTTTTCCTAGAATTTCATAGGTTTGTTACAATTTTGTTTCAGTTAATACTGACATGATAAATGGGGTAGATTGGTGTTATCCTTTGCCACACAGCTGTCCTTTCATTCTATCAGTTTCACTGAGTTGCCTTCCCACAATTACTGATAACTTCTGCTCCACCTATACATAGAGCTATGTTCACTTTAACAAACCACACCAATTTTTTATATAATAGCTTTGAAGAAGTTATGGAGTGATTTCCTACTGTTCCCAAATTGTTTGCTTCATCAATTCAAATTTTTTGTGTTTTCCATATAAAACTTTAGATTTCCAAATTCTGCCAAATTTTACCTTTAGTTTCCTTTTTTATATAGCAGCTTGGGGATCACATTAATCAATATTAACTAGTCTTTCCATGCAGAAGGTAGATATTGCTATATAGGTTATTCTCCTCGGAGTAACTGCAAGACAAGTGAGCCAAACACTTTCAGAATGTAATAATGGGAAAACATATGTGAGGCATTGACATTTGAAAAGGAAAATGGAAAGAGAAAAATGCAACAGGTTACAAATTACCAAAACTTTCAATAGGAATTAAGCACTTCTTCATGCTGAGAACAATTCTTGTTGACTTGGCTTTCTGTTCCATGGATGAACTAGGGTTTCAGGATTTTTCTAGAAGATAATCTAAATCTGAGATGGCAAAGCAAGCCTGGATTCTAATACTGGGGAAGCCTCAGCCTGAAAGGCCAAGATCAAATTGAAGATGAACTTATCTTTTTTATAAAAAAGGAAACATACTTATTTTCTCAACATATTCAGAGTTGGGCATTCTGGTGCATTCCTACCACAATTCTACCTCAAAGCACCATGGGATCTTTTTTCATCATTCAGTTGAACAATATACCTCTCAGTTTTTGCTAATTCTGTGATCTGGTGTGGACTGATCACTAACAAACAGCAGTTCTGACTTACATTAGTAATAAATAGTTAATAAATAAGTACTGGTAAAGTTTTAGTGATTAAATCAATTCATGAAATAAATTTAGATAAAAACATAATTTATTGAGCTTATTTCAAGGGCTTACGTACAACTATTGTGCAAAGTACTAGATTTTTTAAATATAATCTATTAATTTAACCATGAACTTTTTGAACCTACTAAGGTAGTAAATGGTTATGTCACTCTTACAACAAACTAGCAATTATATGATAAGTCAGTTAATTTTATGACTGTGATATAAGATGCTATATTAGAATGGCATACATGACAGTTTTCTTCTTTTGTAGACACTACCTACTTTGTGTTTAAATGTCATCTGTATTTATCAGACTGTGTGGTTCTTGACATTTTGCATCTTTTAAAAGCATATTGTAACTGAAGCTTTGACAACAGGAAATAATTATTGAGAGACTGAAGAGTAATTTTTTCCTCAAGCAGTAAGTGACAAAAACATGTGAATTATCAGTCATTTGTGAAACTCTGTAAATGAGAACTTTTGCTCAATATAACATAGTTAACTCTTTATCAAAGTTGATGCTAATGTTTGAAAGTTCATGAAATATTTCAGGAAATAAATTTACAAGGCAAGCTACTGTGTTATTCTATCTTACACACAACATTGAGAAAGTGTTTTGAAATTCTTCCATAAAATCAGAATATTATTTGAAAAGATGCCTTTAATAGAAATAATTATTTCTTTATAAAGGTACATCAAAACCAAAGTTACAATGACTATGTGATATTTTAAAGTTCCTATTCTAAACTGTATTAATGCCATGCAAACAACTTATAAATTTTAATATTTCCACAAGATCTACTTGCAATTTATTTAACCATAGCCACATTGTAAGTGTTTTCCTGTTTTCAACCCAGTTCATGCTAATAAATGCCACCCAACATATGTTCAGAAATACCAGTGACTATCAAGGGGAAATACTTACTGGAAGAATTTAAAGTAGCTTCATTGTAAATTATGAAGATGCTGAGATTTTTACATTATTGCAAATGGCAAGTTAGTTGACAAATTATATACCTGTTTGTATAAGACACAGCACTCCTGGATCAGAATTATTTACATTTATTTATTTCTCACTCAATAGAGCAATGGTTCTCAACCTGTAGGTCCCAACCACTTTTAGAGTCGAAGAGCCCTTTCACAGGATTTCCTAAGAACATCAGGAAACAGTATGATTTATAGTAGTAGCAAATTTTCAGTTATGAAGTATAAAAAAATAATTTTATGATTAATAGTCACCACAGCATGAGGGAACTGTGTTAAAGGGTCATAGTATTAGGAATGTTGAGAACTATTGCAATAGAATCTCACCCTTTTTGCATTGGTTTTTGAGCCTTAATCTTCATGGTCACAATAAAGAAGTCTTCATGTAGATGTAATGAGTTACTCTTAGCAGAGTAACTGGGGACCTGAACATTTTATAATGAGCAGAAAACTTGCCTGATATTTAGCCTGGACAAAGATGTTAACTTTATCTTTTGATGATGTTTGGTTCTCTGACAAATTAGTCTGGAAATGGTCAGCGCCTCAGATGTCAAGCCTTTCTGTTTCTGAATAGAAGCAGGAGGAATCCTTGGAGAATTTGTCTGAAGTACTTTTTTTCTAGAATATTTGTTTACTCTGAAAGGAACGTCACTAATGACTGTTGATCATGTGAGTGACACCAAATTCATAAAGAGTTTCAATACGTTAATATTTATCACTTGAGGCAAGTTCGTTAACTCACTTTCCCCAATTTGGCGTGAAAGGAGGAAAGGGGAGCAGTCTGCTACCCAACAGGGGATAAGACTGAGGGATTCATTTTGGAGATCCAAGAGGTGAAGATCTGCAGTAAGCTTACCTGTGTCCCTGACTGTAATAGCCTTCCAGCTCTCTCTTTTTTTCTTTTTTTAAACTGGGTCTCTCCCAGGCCTGATGCTTATCAAATAGGTTGGGCAGGATAACCAACAAGTCCTATGGATCTTTAGATCTTCAGCTCCCCAGGGCTAGTATTGCAATAGCTGGGCTTTTGTGGTAGTGCAATTAGAACTCAGGTTCTCAAGCTAGCAAGGTGAGCACTTCACTGGCTGGCCTACTTTCCTAGCTTGATTGCAACTGTTGTTAGAATTACTGAGATTCTAAGTGTAAAAGTATTTGGCTGGAAATAACATAATATATTAAAATCATCTGTTTGCATTTTAACTGACTAAGCTTTATAAAATATTTGCTTTATTTTGCTTTATGCTGATTAAGTTACCCATAATATAAACCTTCACGGAAAAAATTGTGTTACTTTTGGTGATAAAAGTTATCTTATTGTTTAACAAAATGAAATACAAGATAAAATAAAACCATTACAGTTCTTCATCCCCTGTTGTTGATTTCATTTTAAATTGCCAAAAATGCAAAGTTGGCTTTTAGTTCTTTAATATAGTTCTTAATATATGTTGGGGGTCAACTGTCTATTTGCCATACTTGCAAAGGCTTGTTGCTTGCTTTATTTAACACCATACATTTCTACTCTTCATCTATCTAGGTGTCTTAGATTTTTTTATTGCTGTGAAGAGACATTTTGTCTATGATAACTCTTTAAAAATATTTAATTGGGTCGGCTTTCTTACAGTTTCAGCGTTTCAGTCCATTATCACTATGACTGGGAGAATGACAGCATGTAGGCAGATGTGGTGCTGGAGTTCAGACTGCAACATCTTGGCATGCAGGCAACAGGAAGTCAGCTGACCACTGGGTGGTATTCTGAACATCAGAATCCTCAAAGCCCACCCACACAGTGACACTCTTAGCAACAAGGACATATCCACTCCAACAAAGCCACACTTCCTAATAGTGCCATTCCCTATGAGATTATGGAGGCCAATTACACTCAAGCTTGTAACAATATCATAATGCAAAAATGCATTTTATTCAACTTTGTAAGTCCCCATAGCTTTTACAGTCTTAACAATTCTTAAAAGTCCAAAGTACAAAGTGTCTTCTCAGATTTATTCAATCTCTTAACAGTAATCACCTATAAAACTGAAAATTAAAAAGTAGATCACATAGTTCAAACATATAATGGCAAATATATAGATGGATATACAAAAATTCATACATTATATACACACACACAGGTCTATAACTAATAGATATCTACTTATATAGATTTTTAGAAGATGCATAAATAAAAGCATACATATGTACATACAAATATATTTAAAGTTATCATAATCAAGCAAAAATTTAGCTAGGTATATGCTCTGAGATTATCTACATGACAGTGCCATTGTACGTAGTTGTATGAATTTGGAATGTAAGAAAAAAAGACTCTGAGTCAAATATCAGAGGAAGGCTGAAATATTAGGGAGAGGAAGTATTATATTCTTATATTCAATTTTCACTCAGCTCTCTTGTAACGTTTTTAGCTTTTGCTTTGATTGTTTTTGTTCATCGCTTTGCCAGTCATCTCTACATTTGTTGTTTTTAAGAGGCCTTATATATTTTTTTTCAGCTGTATCTTATCTAGGTTAGGATTAAAGTTGTGTACAATTTTATTTGGTAGCTAGCCTTGAACTCACAAAAACAGAGGAAGCTTTGTCTTTGGAGTTATAGGATTAAGAGTGTAGGTCACCTAGCTTTTTCAGTGTTGGGATTAAAGGTGTGTGCCACTGAATCTCAGCTGTTTGTTTTTGTATTCAAGGATCAAGAAATTCCTGACATGTCTGCCTAGAATCTGACTGTGTGCTATATCTCCAATATTTCAGGTTTTATTAAATGTAATATATCACTACAATTGTACACACTATTCACAGTAGATGTGGTTACATCCAATCAAGGCAGCCAAAATCCTAGCACGGTTAGGGGAGGAGTTAATAAATCCCTGCCCCTAGCTGAGAAGCTATTAACAATTGATATCTTCTGAGGGAAAGACAGAAAGTCAGTTTTCTCTAGGGCTGTGACTGCTAAGAAACCATTTGCTGCAGTAGATTTTTCTACACACATGCAGCACTAAGCAGAATCATTAGATTTTTAAAAAATGTAGAGCTCAGGTGGAGGGAGGCAGAGGGAAGACTCAGGGACTGGGAGGAGGGATGGGAGGGAGATTAGTGGTAGATATGGAAAAAACTTTTTAAGTAAAAAAAATAGAGGAAAAAAGTGGAGAACTTATCACTTTGGGAGGAAAAGTGGAATGATAGCAAGAGAGATTTTTATCAAAGCTAATGATATATGTGTATGAATTTTTTTAAATCAAAAAGGCCAAGTCTGACAGTGAGTGCCATTTAGTTTAGTGTAATCTGAACATTAGCTTTTTAAATATTACAAATTCCCACATGTGTGCAAATTCCTTTCATACTTCTGCCTTTATCTAATTTGTTACTTTTTAATATTCTTCTAATTATTTGTTAAAATTAGAAAGCAGAGAATGCAATTTGGTAAACAATGCATAGACTGGAATCAGAGCAACTGAAACGTAAACCAAAATGTTGGCTCTTCTCTTCACTAGGTTTGCAGCTTGAGAATGTGCTCTTTCGACTCAGAACTCTTCCTTCCTCGACACAATAAAACCAATATAATAGTTCATGGAAGCTTAAAGATGCCGGCTATTATGTATGAAAATTTGGGTAGTTCATTGTTCAGTTTCCAGTAAGTATTTAAATAAAAAATAACTATGCTCATATGAAAGTGAAATTTTTGCTATACTGTGCACGTTAAGCATTTTTATTTTTAATAAGTCTCCCTATTTCACTTATATTGAATATAAAGTCATAATATTATTAGTTTCCTTAAATATTTTTCCTAATATGGTTAATATTATGCATGCCCCAAGTTTCCATGGTAATTTCCTCTTATTCCTGTGTGACTCATCCCTTGTATTACTAGTAAATTTGCTTAAAGTCTTAAGGACTCAATTTAATTAGCTAACCCAGAGAAAGGTATTCATATAAAAATGTGAATAATTTTAAAATTAATATTATTTTTCAATTTTATGGTATGCATAGGTCTTCCAGTATGCTTTCCTACCAAACTTCAGAAATGTTTGTTTTTTTCTAAATAACCCACCAAGTACAATTGGTACTGTTTATATATTCATAGATGTGAGGCTGTTCAATGGAACATGGTCAATCACCTAAGGAATGCAACCTTGTACTGAAGCAGCTCTCCTTTGGCTAGCAGCCATATACCAACCATCAATAGTGTCTCAGCTTGGCTCATGTGCCCCCACCCCTTCACTCATGCTAGACTGTTGACTGGCTTGATCTTGTGCAGGTCTTATGCAGACCTTCATCACAGCTGTGAATGCCTGAGCGCCTCAGCTCTGTCATGTTCAGAGGACCCCATTTCACTCTAGACATCCTCAAGGCTGGCTCGTGATAATTTTTCTGTCTTTTCTGTCTCTCATGATAATTCTCTTGTGTAGTGTGGTTTAAATCCAATGAGAAAATAGTTGAATATCTTCATGAACATAATTCTGCTACTGTACCACATCATGCCTTATCAGTCATTACTATAGCTAAGGAGATCACAGCTACATAAAACTGTTCCTGAATTGTCCCTCCCCAACATAGTATTTGGGGTGGGGAGAACATTGGAATCTAGGTAGTGGAAGGAAGCTTCTGAGGCAGTACCAGCTTGATATATTGTCCTGTGACAATAGTGTCTAGAATTTTAAGCAGTTGAGTCTCACCATCATGTTCTGGTTGCTAATGAAGAGTAATGTCAATAGACTATATTGTCTTGAGGTCTTTGAGACATCCTGACCAACAACTTAAAGGAAGAAGGAATTCTGAACTTGGTAATGGAATCTTTATTTGGCAACTTGTGGCTTCAGTTATCCTTTGTGTAGGGTAACTCTATTAAATTTGTGTGTGTGTGTGTGTGTGTGTGTGTGTGTGTGTGCGTGAATGTATGTAGTTTATAAAATAAAAAAATATAAAATGGTAGGTATATATGGCTTTTTCAAACATACTTAGTATTAATTGTCCTGAAATTTTCTGATGTTGATAGTTTTGAGAATATAATTATGAATACTATACTTCTTTAATTTATTGTTATCATTATTATTATTATTATTATTTAGGGCATGCTAGGCAGGTGCAGCTCAGTGATGGTGGCCCTGTGTACTGCCAGTCCTAAAATTAGGTATTATTATTGGGAATGTGTTCCTTAAACATGAATAAAATATGTTATCTACCATTAGTTTACAATGTGTAAGGTAAGTTGTAACATACACTCTTTCAGAATTCTGATGGTTTTAGTCCCTTAAGTTTGTAAAATAATTTTAAGTACCATACATTAGTCAATTTGAACATAAGACTCTTCTACTAACTTCTCCAAGTTTAGAACCCATTGGCCCTGTTCACAGATAGATGGATTCCTTTGAGGAAGTAAGTATGAGTCTTTACAGGAGTTGTCTTATGAAGATTCTGAAATTCTGTTTGAGAAGTGCTCACAACTATCAGAATGCATAAGTTCCAAATGATCTCTTGAAGGCCTGCACATATCCAGGATATTAAGCAAATGTGACATTGCCCAGTCTTACAAACACAGGAATGTCAAACTGTCTTCCTTTGTGTGTCCCTTAATGGCAAGGGTGATCAAAGTGAACTTTCTGATATGGTGACAGGTTTAGCTGAGTGAATATGTTTGAAATACTTCAGACTGCACACAAAGTAAGAATCATTGAATATTTGGCATTGTTGATAGCCTTTATAATCTGTTGATCTTAATACATTTTTATCAAAGAAAAGTCTTATATATAATACTAAAATAGTTATACTGTACTAATGCTTTGAGGGAAAGTTTAGAAAACCTTTGATTATAAATGTTTTTTTTATAAAAAATTTTTGTTTTCCTGTTAGGGTAAAAGAAGTATAAACAACATTAAAACTGTTCAGTAAGAAGTTTCAAAAGTCATGATGAGCTTTTCAGATTATTTTGCGTAACAATTTTACTTGCGAATAAATAATCTAAGAGCCAGAGAACTCGAGAAATTCACTCTTGGCAAAAGATTAATTAGTCAAGTTTCTTAAACTAAATTATCCCAACTTCTTGTTTAGTCTGTGCTCGGCATGATATGTCCATATTTAACAGAGCTAAAGGACATTGAATATTTGCTTTATGAAATAAAGGGAAATGTAACATATAAGCAACTACATATAAGAAGTTTTTTGATTTAAGAACTGAACTGGAAGTAGATGTTCTAGAATTAGAAAAGTAAGCTAATTGCATTTTTTTTGTTTACCTGCATGCCCATTGACCATTTTTGTTGCTTCTTACACAAGAATGCAGATTGCAGAAACCTTTGCACACTTGGAGTCACAGAACACATGTGTAAACACACAAATTAAATACCTGCACAGAAGGCACAACATGAGATGAAAGTTGCTTTCTCCAGAAATAAGGTAGTGACTTAGCAAAATGCAATGCAGTTACTTACCAGTATGTAATTCTGCACTGAATGTAGGTATCCAATACTACTCATATCAATTCTCTAAGTAATACACAAGCTAACACAAACATGCCAGTTTTGTGCTTCAATCTTTGGTTTTATAAATATTACATTTATGAAATATATTACTCACATTTAAAGCAATGCAGATAAATTTTCTTTGCTCTGGCCCCAAGCTCTCTATACCATTAATGTATCTTAAATCACCAGCCAAAAAAAATATGTTATGCTATGCTTTCTATTATTATTTAAACTTTTTTTTTTAATTTTATTTATTTATTTGCCTTGGTGTTTGCCTGGAACTGGAACTACAGACAGTTGTTAGCTGCCATGTGGGTGCTGGGAATCGAACCCGGGTCCTCTGGAAGAGCAGACGGTGCTCTTAACCACTGAGCCATCTCTCCAGCCCCTCTATTATTATTTTAAATATATTTTAGTGTCATTATAGATAGTTATTTTAAACCCATAACTAGGAAAGTTATTATTAAGACAAAAGATCACATTGTACTTTTATATGTCATTTATCATGGTAGTAACAAGCACTACACAGAAATGGTTCCTTTATTTGGTTTGCATGTGGTCATAAACAAAGAATTGATCATGCACAAGCCTACGTGTATTTCCTATGAGTCCATGGAGACATTGTAAAGTAGTTGCTGCACTAAAAATGGTTCCAGATGCAGTGTATCTTTCATAACATATTGCAGTTTCATAATCTCCAAGGAGCCTTTAAATAATAGATTTTCTTTATGGCAGGCTTACCTATGCAATTCTGTTTTGATTACAGTGCTATTTCTCTCCCCTTTTCAAAGACTTCCACAGCAGTAACAACTCAGTTCACAAAACAATGTCATTGTCACTCTGTTATGCAAAGTAATTTTATAAACAATAAGCTTTTTATTTGCCTATTTTATGACTAAATGATGTATGTTCAAGGGAAGAGTGTTGTTCAGCCTGTGTGCATGTGCAGTGATGCCAGCTCTGCTAGATCTTAGTATATTTGCATATTTCTGGAAGAGTAGAAAACATCCACAATCCTGAGCCACTTAGCATCTCCTCCGGGATTTGTCATCATGTTGAAATTACATCAAAATCTAGAGTGCATGAGGTACATTTAAAATCTTGGGGTTCTGTGAAAATTTTACTTGTTATGGATTAGGTCTATAACCTGTGCTGAGTATTATAAATATCACTGGATTTCAGTTTGAATGTAAATATAAATGACATAATAAATTTTTGTAATTTTGGTAGTAAATGGAAAGTAGAGGCAAGGAATTCACATATACCAATCTCTTGATAGAAACCCAGCAACATGAGTTAGGATGTTATTAGTCTGACCTATCTGGTCTGACCTAGCTTCATAGTATTGCTTTCACTATCATTCTCTCTGTGAGAGTTGATTGTCATTGTCACTTGAAAGGATTTGGAATCGCCTAGAAGACCAGTCTTTAGGGAAGCATAAAAGAGATTGTCTAGATTGAGGCATATTCACCTTGACTATGGGTGGCATTATCTCCTAGGCTGGGGGCCCAGTCTTCATGAAAAGGAGAAAGCAAGCTGGATACACACATTTATCATTCTCTGCTTCATGATTCCATATATATAATATGTCCAGCTCTTTAAGTGCCTGTTGCCATGAGTTCCCATTATGACTGACCATACCTTCAAATTGTGAACTTGAACAAAGCCTTCCCTTTTTAAATTGGGTTTGTTCAGATATTTTGTTGTAGCAATGACAAAGATAACTAATAAAATCAGTATTTAAGGTTGTTATTAGTGCACTCTGCTGCCATAATTCAAAGAGCCAATCATTTGTGATCTGTAAATGGAAACCTAGTGTTTGAAAAGAACAAGTAACTATATGCTTGCTATACTGGCAGAGGCACCGTAATATAAACCTATCAAAGGTTTTATGTGAAAATGCAGTCATTTATCAAATCACATTTAATTTAATAAAGTCTCTTAATAATATATCATTGTGTCTGTTGAAGCTTCAGTTTAGGCCCAGTATATGTCCCTTTCTCCCCGTCTTTGACATATTTGGACATATTTGAAGAACTTGTGTATTTCAGATAGAGAATAAACAGTACCAATTAGAGAATCATTTCATATGTGTTAATACATTGCCATAATCTCTTAAAATCCCTATACTATTTCTACCATTATTGCCCATTACCAGATTAAAAAAAAAACAATCTGGTTTTTGGAAATGTTGATTTTTTTCTAAGTAATCTTATGTAAACATATTCCAAAAATCTATACTTAGTTAACTCATTTCTGAAATATTAGTAATTAACCAGAAAAAGATTTGAATTGGAGATGATGATTCCTTGTCTTAATGACAGAAGCAACTTAAAGGATTCTGGCTCACTATTTTAGTTACCCTAACCCTAACTGTAGTCCTAACCCCAAACTTCTACCTCTACCTCTAACCTACCCGTCCCCTCCCTCTACACTTCCCCCTCCCCTTCCCCCTAACTCTAACTCCAATCCTAATCCTAGCCAAAATGAAATTCCTGCTTGCCCTTCACCTCTGCCTTTCTGAGAATCTAATGCTTTATTCTGTCAGGACTTTGTTTTATCTTGTGCTCTGATCTATCTTTGGACTAATTTTGACAACCTAGGGACTTTTGATGGTGCTGAATATAATTTGTCTCTCTCTGATAAAGACAGGAGTTAATTAGGAGCAAGAGAATAAGTCCAGGGGGAAATGTTTAGAATGTCAAAGTGAAAATGGTGTTTTCAAGACTGATCCTGATGATATCTTATTTTTTGTTGTGTTTTACTTTCTTAGAAATAGATCCCAACCACAGTAGAACAAAGACCCAATGTGTAATATACATGATTTTTTCAATTAATATGTTAAATTTTCATATTGTTTCTTAAATAAAAAGATGACAAATAACAAAATTACATTCAAATGAGAATTTTAGCTGACCACTAGTGTAACACATGAATCTTATTTTCTCTCTGTCATACCATGAGCACAATCACAGATCTCTTTTCCAGTGTAATGTAAAATTTAGTACCACAATTGTGAATGGTCATCATCTGTAGGGAGAATCTGCTTTGGGGAACTGGACAGTTTCACAGTGCATCCCATTAATTGTTGCTTCAGGAAGATTCATTACAGAAAAAATTACAAAAGCTTCTGCAACTGTGATTTTTTTTTTCCCCAAAGAAATGAGATGTTGCAACCTCTGAAATTTCTTAGATCCTTAGTTGTTTGATGATAAACATTCTCTCAGCTGCCAAAATTCAACCTTATCATAAGCAGTAGAGTACAAAATTAAATGCCATTCTCATTGAACCACCTGCAAAGAAAAGGCCTGCCTTACTGAGTAAATTAAACAAAAGACTTTGACATGAGAGCTTCACTGACAAAACATTCTAAACAAAACCATGTGCAATTATGGGAAAGCCTTGACCAAATGCAAAAACATATTGTTGTTTTTCACATACAGTGAAATTTTTCAGCTCTTATAAATGAAATATAAAAGGTTTGGAATTTCCAAGTATTCCATAGCTTGACTATGAGAACAACATACAAAGGACTTGTAAATGGATGTAAATGTACCTTTTGACAGACTTTGAAGACTTCAAATCTAGGCTCCTCAAAGAGATTGGAATTGACAAAACCTTTGACTTGGCTGGACTCTAACACAGGGAAGATATTACTTTTACATGGCTCTCATCAAAGATTTCTCTTTGCCCTGACTAACAGTGGCATGCCCATGGCAAGGCAATTAGAGCAAAGTCCCAGGAAATCATGGAGTGAGGGACGAGGCTACAGCATTGCTTCAACAGTTTTTGTAGTACACAGTCTGTCTATTGCATTTTATATCTAAGAATCAATAGATAGTGCTAAATTATTAAATTGCCTCAAAAATTATAATGACTCTAAGATCATTTAAGCAATGATGATAAGCATTTAATTACAAAGTGCTTGATACTCAGTTTCTAATCCCATCCCATGTTCTTTCCCAAAGTAAAACATAGCACCTGAGATTAATAGACGCAGGAAAGTATTTTCTTTCTCTTCTCTACATTTTCAATGTTTCTTCTCACACAAAGTAAATTCACCCAAGACTGGTTGATTTTTCTTTTATTAAAGAGAGAGGATTATAAATTTCCTGTTACACAAATTTTTACCTTTTTCCTCTTTTGCAGGACATCATCTTTTGTCTTCTGAGAATGTCATCCATTAATTTGTTCAATGTCCTTGGAGACACTATTGAGTAGTTGGGATTTTAGTGAGCTGTGTAATGAGAAAATTTTTATTCCTGTCCAGGCTCTAGTGCCTGTAACTGCTGAAACTTTCTACAAGCTACTTAATTCCTTTGGACTTTAGTTTTCTTGTTTGAAAGTAAGCAGCCCGGGGGCTGGAGAGATGGCTCAGCGGTTAAGAGCACCCTCTGCTCTTCCAGAGGACCCGGGTTCGATTCCCAGCACCCACATGGCAGCTAACAACTGTCTGTAGCTGTAGTTCCAGGCAAACACCAAGGCAAATAAATAAATAAAGTTAAAAAAAAAAAAAAAAAAGTAAGCAGCCCGGACAAGGTAGTTTTAGTGCCTTACTTAGTTTCAAATCTTTCTGAATTTCTGATTATATTATTTCCCAGAAACCCTAAGTAAGTGAGTCTGTCATTTTCTTATCTGCTGTCTCTCACCCGCAGCCTGACTAAGCCCTGTGCTCTGGGATACAAAGGCTAACATTTAAAAAGAGAAAATGCATGGCTTCTTTCCCAGGGATGTCATCTCCAAACTCTGTCAGTAGGGGGCACTAGACCAATCCTGAATAGCTGAAGGCAAACCTGGGACTTGTTTGTCTTGCCTTGTCTTCTTTTCTGAAAGCAATCCCAGGCAGCCCTCAGCTGCTCCAGAAATCTTTTTTAGTCTTCGAATATTTTAAACACTCTTTAATTTTTTTAACCTTCTAACATTTGTTTAGTCATTCTCCTTAACACACTCATCACTATGGAAGTTTCTACATGATCTTAGACTGGCACCTAGAACATGATTTCATGAGCAAAGTGCTTCCTCATGTATTCACAGACTGAAAATACACTAAGTCAAAACAGGTGTTATTGACATAAGTTTTTATTTTACCACTTACCACCTTTTAATTTTCTTTTCATTTTTTTTTTAAATTTTATCATTTATAAGCATGATAAACTTTTGCAGTTAATGACTTCAGCTTCTGGCGCTCAAAACCCATGTCTCCAAATTATTATCAGGTAACATTTGTGCTCTAAAACTATCTCATTTTTATATATGAGTGGGATATTTTAGTATTCCCCATCCCCAAAGAAGTTTTAAATATTAAATAAGTTGCTATATTGAAAGCTTTTAGAATAATGCCAAATAAACATGATAATCATTAAAAATGACACAGCTATTGTCATTGAAGCCTATGATTCTAAAATCTCAATTGTCAAAAAGTATACAGCATGGACTAAACAGTGTTTTGGAGATATGGCATTTATTTATTAGGAGCATCTTGTTGTTAATAGTATGAAAAAATATTGGTTCTCATTGTATGGGTGTTACTTTATGTAGCTTGAGGAAAAAAAAATAATAGAAATGAAATACTGGGTATATCTGAAGCCCTGAAGAAGGTAACTTAATCATCTAGGTCCAAGTAGATAATAATGTATATAATTATAATTTCCATTTTGCTATGACCAAAAATTAAACATGAGATTAGCAACACAGACTACAAAAACTGCTCTGGTGTCAATTTATCTACATTAAGAAGTTCATGAGGACACTTTCAAACATAATTATATATTGTATATCACAATAATTTAATAGGCCTGTGCCACCTTTAAAAATTGTCACTTGTAAAATACAGTTTAAAAGACACAGAACTTTAAAATGTTTCATGAAAAGAATAAAAATTATCATCCATCTAAATGTCCCAATTTCTTTGTCAATTTTGGTGAAGTATGTTTAATTGGGTTGTATTTGTTTGTCATTAAGGACTTCAGAAATCAGGCAAGATAATTCAGTGGGAAGAGGAACTTGAAATAAATGTAATAATCTTATAAGTTATATGATTAAAAAAAGGAAATAGCAACCCTAACTTTCTCTTTTCACTTCCATATGCATATCATGTGGTACAAGAGTGCACACACACATACACACACACACTATAAATAAATATTTAAAACATTCACCCATCAAATGTCTTGCACCTCTGGTTCTTATTGATCTTCAAACTCTTCTCTTCCCCTGTGATCTATTAGCTTTAGGTGCAGGAACTGGGAATTGTTTTTGGAAATATACCGGTTAGAGTTGTGCACCACACAGTCAGGTCATTTGTCCTTTGTATTTGACTGGTTGTGATTTCCTGTAATGTTTCTTGTCTGTTGCATGGTGACATTGGTGACTGGTGAGACCTTTTCCTATTTTTAGATGTAAGGAAATAAGAACAAATGTTTACAGTGTAGTTAATTACAATTTTAGAAAAGTGGCATCTGTGGATTGTCCTTTAAGGTCAATGACTTCACTGGCCCTAGGGTAGTATGCCCAGGTCTCATCCACATGGCTATCTAAACAAGACCTGAACAAAAACAGCACAAGCAGACATATTAATGCGGAGCGGGGAAAACGTCATGGGCATCAAGCTCCTTTACTGACAGGCATCTAAGGCATATTAGGAGAGGGAGAAGTTGTATGCTGTGGGAAAGGGCCCTAAAATCGTTTACCCAACAACTTTTTAGTCTTGAAATCAATACATATAAGTAAAATGATATAGATACTGAGCAAGTTGTCATTATTAAGGAATGTGTGTGTGTGTGTGTGTTGTATAACAACAATTAAATAAAGACCATGAGTTTCAAAACAAGAAGACTGCACATATAGCTCCCAGAGACAAAAAGGAAGGGAAAATAATATAATTATATTTCAAAATGTAAAAGGAATAAATCAATGTGAGAAAAATTGTCTTGTGAAATTAGTATGCCCTTTGTATCATAAACTTCTCTAAAGCCTAAAGTATTTTGTGTCTTGGCAAATGCAAATTCCAAAGCCATCCTGAAGTATTTGAGCATTTATGTGATGTCCATATTGGAGTATCCATTATGTTCCAGGCTCAGTGCTTGTGGCTGGCATTGAGGTAGGTAGAAAAGATTTCTGAATGAAAAAGCTTAGGTTTTTTTTTTATTGTATTTTTTAGGCAGGACACAGGTAAAAAGACAATACTGGAATCATGACAGTAGGTGCCCATCATTCATGTCATACAAAATCCTGTACTATTGAAGGAGCAAAACTCATTTGTTACATATATGAAGAGATACTGGGGAGGACGTATGTCAATGTTCTGTCTTTCTTAAAGATCTCCGTTAAGACACAGTTCTTAAGGAAGTGTTGAGTTTGCCCAGAAAGAGGCTGCAAACTAGACAATACTACCCCGAGACTCTGATCTTACCCTGAATGACAGCACGAATGTACTTTAAAAGCAGTGTTTTCTATGCTGTAACTTTCCTGGCTTGAGCTCCTATGCTTAGCACAGTATATCTTCACACGTTAGGAAAGTTCAATGTTAAGGGAAAAAAAATCAAGATAAGTATTCCCTTTTCTTGTATTTGTCTCTGTTAAAATGTTCCTAATGAGGCAAGAGAAAGAGGCAGAAAGGGAGGTGTGGTAGGCCTTGCATAAAACCTTATGAAATTATTGTATTGGTAAAACCTAGTTGACAAAGAAGAATGTGAGCTCCCAGGCTAAGACCAAAAAAGACCACTGTTGTGCTCTGCAGTGCCCCTGAGTGGCTAAGAATACATTCTGATTTATTATAAGCCTATGGCATACTGTAATATTAAAATGTATTCTTTTTACTTAAATAATTAATTAAATACTTCTGGGTGTAGATGCTATTGAGACACATGAAATTTTATGGTAAACTACATGTGAAAATAAAACATGTAGGATAAAGCCTTCATGAAAGTACTACAAGAGCCCCTGTAACACGAGGTGAGGTTTCTGCCCTGTCTGGACCAGACCCACCCACAGCCTCCTTTCCCACAAAAACATGACTCAGGTGCTTATATTAATTTCATCCTCTTTGACCTATGTCTCAGGCACATTGCTAGCTATCTCTTTCATCTTCATTCAACCCACTTCTCTTAATCTGTTCTGCCATGCAGCATGGCTCATCTGTATGTCTACACGCCTCTTCCTTGGTGGCTGGATCAAGAGTGTCCGGTTCCGCCCTTCTCCTACCTGAAATTCAGTTTCCCTGCCTACCTATGACGCCCACCATGGTCAAAACAGTTTCTTTATTTAAAGAATAATAACCACATCTGGCCCCAATTCTTAGAACTGGAGATGTAGCTTAGCTCAATTGGTAGATCATTCTCTTAGCATGGAAAAAGCCCAAACAGGGTGGTGAATGGCACTTTATCAGAAGCAGAGGGACCCGAACTTCAGTGTCATCCTTGCCATATAAAAATTTTGAGACCAGATTGGGTTATATGAGAAAGTATAAAAACCCACTGTTTTTGTATAGCAGGACCCTTCTACTTCTGGTTCTCTCTTCCTTTTAGCCGGTTTCTTCCCCCTAGAAGTGGGTCCTTAATAAGTTTTCTCACTCTGTTTTCTATCCTGTAAGTGTCTCTCTTTGTTTCTTTGTTCTGAGATATGAGGACTTAGAATACCCAGCCAGTAAGGAAAGTGTATGTTCATAGAGTAAGTATGAAAGATTTTGGATGTCTAAATGTTTTCATCTGCAAAACAATGTGTTCATCTTCATGCAGGGATGCATTATGTGATCTATGTGAAGTGCTTGAAATAGAGTGTGTCATGCAGTAACATTCAATAAATGTTTATCATCATCATCATTATGACAGTATTCCAGATTCTCATATATACTTAGTTACCATAAATCTTTAAATGATAAAATATACTCACAATATTTTCATGTTGGGTTACTGTCATCTGTTATCATATTGCTATAAAAGTAATAGTTACTTATCAATTAAACACATTGGTTTCATTTATAGCATGATGTTTGAGGCACTATAAGAGGCTCTGTGTCCAGTTTGTAGCTGCAGACAGCCAGAGTCAAACGTGGTGTCAGCACATAAATAGCTCCTAAGGCTCAGAGCTCTGACATAAATGAACTGTGGAGAAGGTGTGTTGTTGGAATGAGAAAAGCCAGAGGTAGCACTGAAAACTCATCTGGTATTATAGCTCATCCGGAGAAGAGCTTGGTAGTTTGTTCAGAATTAAACAGTGATTTTAAACCAGTATGTCATACTGCTTATGATAACTTGTAAATACATCGTGATTCTTTCCAAGTTCTTAAGTTTATAGCACTATAGCAAATAACTACCCTTTTCTACCTTGTTTTAATCTTCTGCTGCCTTGCTAGATAGTGACTTATAGCAAGCTGGGGAGATGCCTTAGAAGTTAAAGCATTTTCTACAGAAGATGTAGGGCTAGTGTTTGGATCCCCATAAATCATGTGAAGGACAAGAATGTATAGATGATCAAGCCCCAGAGAAAGCTGATTAACCAAATGAGCCATATCATATAGCTCTGGGTTTGATTGAGAGATCTTGCCTCAATGAATAAGGTCGAAAGCAATGGGGAAATGAATCTCAACAACAAACTCAGGCCTCTGTGTGCATATGTAGGAGGGAGGAAGATACATTCTACAGACAATCTCAGTTAGTAAATGTCTTTGTATCCTCTATTTTGTGGAGTTTGATCTCATTTAGATTTTTTTAAAAAATAGTTATTTTCTATATTTTTATTTTTTAATAATCCTTTATGTCTCTTTTAACTTTTAGTTACTTTTTAAAGATCTTTTCAAATTGTCAAAGTTCAGAATATTTTCCTGACGATTACTGATAACTATGATTGACAGTTAAGCAAACTGAAACACGTAGTAAACACTGTAGTTTACACTCCAGTCATGTAGCTACCAAGTGGTTGAACAAAAGCATAGCTCTTGAAGATTGAATGTGATGACAAATGCAATGCCTGTTATTGTGGGGAGAAAATAAAGTTGGGTAAACAACTAAAATATCCAACCTGTAAGACAAAGGTAAAAGAGAACTACATAAGTATTTTATGATTGAAGATCAGGATGGGTATGTATCCTGTCCAGATGAAAGGGTATGAAGGGTACCTCTGAAGTTCACAGGCAGGCATGAGATTCTGACATTAGAAAACAAGCAAGGAATGGAAGCTAGCAATGGAGAGAATAAAAGAACACAAAAGAAAGATGAAGAGGGGGAAGAAAGGAAGTTTGAGAGAAACTGAATGTTTTGAGTTGGCTGAGCAATCTGTTAGTTCCCCCTCCAAGAAATGCACGCCTCCTTGAAAGTTTGTTTGTGAGTAACATTGTGTGAGGAACATATGTGAGGTATCTAGTAAAAAATTGTTATTTGGCATACATAACACTAGCTCACAGTTCAAAAAATAATAATAAAAATAAAGAAAATGGCATAAAAAGGTTTTAAAATTGCAGTTATTCCAGATCTAAAATAATTACATACAATTGTGTAACATTATGAGATGCATAGTTTGAGTTCAAGCACTTAGCTCCTGGGAAAGCTTTGTTTAAATTGTTACTAAAATAAGATTTAAATGATGAAAAGAACACAAAATGATTATATTGCAACATAGTCATCAAAATGAAAGTAACTTGATGGATTTAGATCATTTAATTATGTATTCATTTGTTCTAATTCTTCAATGTATTCAGTCAAGGCAAGATCCCTATTTTTGTCAAAGGACCTATTTTAGTCAATTGAAAGCTATTTATAACACTAGTAATCAGTACTTCACTTAGTGTCTTATTCAAGTGTCCAATGTTGGTTGTGTTTCAAGCACTGTGTTTTTACTAAAATGAGTCAAAAGTTAAGCAAAAACCAGTATCAATTACTGCCATTGAGGAATTTATCTGTAGTCAATCAAGTAGGTACCTAAGTGAGATGCAGATACATTAGAAAACAATACCATGGAGGAAAGTAACCACCTAAGAATTCATTCCTGAGGATTCTGTTTTTGTGCAGCAGAGGTGATATAAAGAAAGGACTCTATAAGGAAGTGATTGTAGTAACTTGAAAACAGAGAAAGTGAAGTATAAGTGGAGATTGCCCCAAGTGAAGAGAAGTGTGTGTGCAGGTACAATGTTTGGAGTTGACAACTTCAGAAGTCATTTGAGATGGAAGGTACTATGCTGACAGAGAAGTGAAAAGACTGAAGAGAAACTAGAAGATGAATGTATAAGGTATAATAACATTGGTGTTATAGGAGTGATTGGGATGAGGGAGCATTGTCATGAATAGGTCCTTATTTCTTAAGACAAAATAATAGGATATAAGAATGAGGACAGAACAGATGTAATGAGAACAGGAAGGAGGGGTGACTTTCTTACTGACACGACATTTCATTTCAAACACCCTCAATTTGTATTTATTTGTTTGCTATTGTTGTTTTGAGACCCAGTCTCAAAATGTAGCCAGGCTGGGCTTAAATTTTCTTTTGTACTGTTTCAGTCTCTTTAGTCCTGGGGTCACAGGACTAAGATTTATGGATACAGATCCATGATGACCTCAAGAGTTATTGTCAATGTGGGATTGTAATGAGACTGGATGCTTGTCTACATCAAGCAACAATTACCTGTAATGATGAATGGCCATGTAGTCATAAATCACTTAGTAGTGTATGTTGTTTCATCTTTTTCATAGATAATTCTATAACAGAACCAACAGAAGTGTAATAACACAAATTATATTTTATTCTTTAATTAGATGGCTTCTTCTGGCTCATGTAATTGTTAATTTGGTTCTAGAAATGAAGCAGAATACACAAACATGGATGCAAGATCAAAGCTGGCCTTTTAAAAAAATCTATGCTAAATGTGTTTTTCTTTACATTATTTCTAAATTGCCTTCCTGCAAAATGTGCTAAGTTTTCCATAATCAATTTATTGATCTTCTACTCAAAAGTGACTTAAAATTAAAGGAGAGTTTTTATTTTAAAAAAAATCTAGTTAGCTTTCATATTTTGCTGCAACTGTTTTTATTTCTGAAAAGAACCATGTTAAGAAAAGTACTCTTGCATGTTTATTTCAAATTGCATTTATATATTCTTCATAGTCTCTAATAATAACATACAAAAATATCAGTCATTTATTTATAACCAGTACTTAATGGCTCTTAAGCTCCATCAGTAAAATCTATCTGTTAATGTTTCTGGCTATAACCCTGTTATAGTACCATACATTTTAAAATTTTATTATTTAGAAGGAGATTCTAAGAATAGATGTTGAATGCATGTGCCTTAGTTAGGGTTATTATTGCTATGATGGAAAACCCTGACCAAAGCAACTTGAGGAAGAATGGGATTATTTGGCCAACATATGGTGTGTCCCAGATCACTGAGGGAAGCCAAGCATTAACCCAAACAGGGCAGGAACCTGGAGGAAGGAGCTGATGTAGAAGCTATGGAAAGTTGCTGCTTATTGACTTGCTCAGCATGATTTCCTATAACATTAAAACCTCCAGTCCAGGTTGTACCACCCATACCAATCATTAATTAAGAAAATGCTGCAGCCTTATATACATCCTTGCCTTATGGGGGAATTTTCTCATTTAAATCTCTCTCTTCTCAGATGACAATAGCTTTTGTTAATAAAACTAGTCAACACAATGTAACAGATTATTTCACTGTACTTCTCGGTACTACTGAACCTATTTTAGAGTAGCCTCTGTTTGGCTATTTCTCATCTCTCTGCTTTCACAGATGACTTACCCAAGACCTAAGCAAATGGTAAGTTATTCCAATGTAAGAACTGACTTCCATAACAATCTCTCTGATTTCCACAGCAGTGCATTTAACTAACACACTACGTTGCCTTTTTGCAAATCTCTCAAGAGAAACCAATCTGAAAATGTCCCATTCTAATGATTTTTTATTAATTTAATATAAAAATATAAATAATGCATGCTATTTTCTATTGATGTGAATAATTTAAACACTTTTGCAAAGATATATTTCTTGACAAAAATGTAAGAAATTTTATGAAACTTTAGTCAATAATACCCCCACAAACTTGATTTAATGTATCTACCTCCTCATAGAAGAACATTCTTTATATTCTTTGGAGGAATTCTCATTAATATGGCTATTGAGTCAAGTGTAAAGTCAGCATAGAATTCCCTAATAGCCTTTAGAAATAGAATAATTTAATTCTACAAAGGTTCCAGTCTGCTTAGCTTCCTTCTTTCTCAAAGTAAAGGGATGAAGTCAGTTCAGAATGCCCTCACTTTCTCATTTCCAGATTATAATAAACTTATTTGCACAAAATGTTGCTCTTTCCCCTTAAATCTTTTATTATGTAGACATCATTTTTGTAGTTGCTGATGCAAATAGAAAGAAATACTGAGTGAACTATGTTAAACATACTCAATGTTTTATGAGATTTTTCTTTTGTGTTTCTCTCTACAGACATTAATGATCCACTACAGGTATGAGGTGATGTGCCAAGAAAAAAAAAAAATGGTTGAACTAGGTTCTGGGCATTTTTTTAAGGCATCATTTATTTTATTTTAATTATTTAAAAGGTTTTTTTTTATTTTTACATACCACCCACTTACTTACCTCCAGTTCCCCCTCACATAGGGTAAGGCCTTCCACGGGGAGTCAACAAAGTCTAGGATATCAAGTTGAGGCAGGACCAAGCCCCCCCCCCCCCAATATCAAGGCTGAGCAAGGTATCCCTTTATAAGAAATGAGCTCCAAAAATCCAGTTAATGTACTAGGGATAAATTAAGGTCCAAGTTCCAGAGGCCCCACAAACTACCTCCACCACACAGCTGGCATCTACATTCAGAGGGCCTAGTTCAGTCCCATACAAGTTCCCCGGCTGTCAGTCCAGAGTCAGTGAGTTCCCAGTAGGTCGGGTCAGCTGTCTCTGTGGGTTTCCCCATCTTGATCCCTTTGCTCATTTAATCTCCCCAGTACTTAGCTATGTATCTCTGCATCTGCTCCCATCAGTTGCTGGATGGAAGGTTCTATAATGACAATTAGGGTGATCATCAATCTGATTACAGAGGAAGGCCAGTTCTGGCACCCTTTCCACTATTGCCTGGAGTCTTAGCTGGGGTCATCTTTGTGGATTCCTGGGAATTTCCCTAGCACCAGGTTTCTTCCTAACATAGATCCTCTGTCTCATTTATTGTTATTAAAATTGAAAGACGCATAACTTTGTTTTTTTAAAAAAATACTCTAAAGCACAAAGAAAAGACATACTGCACAAAAAATTTTATAGATAATTTCTGAAATAAAATTTAGTCATTGTAGCCATACTTCCCTCATTATTTTTCTATGAAATAATCCGAGAGCGTTTAGATAACTTTTAAACTTCTTGAGAAAAAAAAAGAAGATAGACAATTTTGTATGGAGTCAAAAGTGCTGTGCAAGGCATGTGGAAGGGAAAGGTGCTGTGCAGAACTGTGGGTGTTAGACAGACAGACAGAAGAAGGAGAGAAGGGGAGCTGGAAAAGAGGAGAGAGGAGGAGGGATGAGGAACAGGGGGAGGGAAGGAAGAATGTAGGGATGGAGGGCTTAGCATGAGGATGAAGGCTGGATTAGAATAACTGGGGAACAGAGGAAGAGGAGAAGACAATCGAGCATGTTCAGGAGTTCCTCAAGACTTCCACAGAGCAAAGCTATCTAATGAAGAAAGGTTCCTAGAACTAAATTCAGAATGGCCTTTTTATCGTATTTTAAAAGCTGGAACAAGTATTTTGATATGTCTAATGAGACACTATGGCTTATTTTAATGCACTTTACATAAATCTGGGTGTCCTGCACTCAATACATTACAATAAATGATGCTCAAAGTGAAGGCTCCTTTCTAGCAGTTTGTCTGTACGTTCCCTCTGGACTTCCTCCATCTTTCTATTTACTATGAAAAAAAGGACATATAGAAAGCTGCCTTACAGTTCACACACATGTCAACATCTCTGCAGTATAAGCCTAATATAAATATTGAATGCTCACACTCAGCATTTTAAAGTGAAGAATTCGGAGTCTCACAATATGCTGAACAGTATTCAATGTAGACAGTTGCAAATGAAAGTAAGAGCATTAGCTTGATCAGAGAATATCCATTCTCTCATATACCAGGATGGATCCACACCCATGCATGTTTCTCTCATTGCCATGCATGTTTTACAAACATATATCTCTGTACAGCTATTTGCATTTCTTAAATTTCAGATGCTCATCATTCATGAATCTTTTAAATAAGAAATCTTTGTTTCTCATCTATCCAATAAATAAAATGGAATCAACACCCACCTTGCACCAACTTGCTCTACCCTCTCCCCATTTTCATACTACAGAATGAACAGGTGATGTCTGTCCTGTATTTACCTACAGAATGAAAAATGACAAGAGATCTTAAAGACTCTTCCATCTTTTACTTCCAGACTGCCTACTACATTACCCCAGGGAAACTGTCAGTGCCTTCGTGGAAAAAGCTGTGTCCTATTTTAAAGCTAGAAATATAAAATAGCTATTAAGAGCTTCCTTCTTTTCAAATCAAGCTGCCTCTCTGGACTAAGGTTTGAAAGAGGTTCAGAAATTTGAACAGAGCTACGCAGTTTAAAAGAGACACATAGACAGGTAAATGTCCTCATTAAATTAAGAATTATATGGGGATTAGAAATATTTGGGTCAAAAGTTTCACTGGATTATTCTTTGTGCCACAGTGCAAAATGTATAATTCTTGCCATCAACTTTGAAAGGTAGTACATGGGTACTGTTAAGAGTCAGCTTTTATATAATACACAGAGGGAGGGAGAGAGAGAGAGAAAGATAAAAACTGTAAACAAATGTAACAGTATGAGCTATGGCAATCCATTATCCCTCCCCCTTTTAATGAAAATGCATTCTTTATACAGTATGTCCTGATAATTTCCTCCTGTCTCTCCTCTTCTAATTCCCCCTGCTTTTTCCCTCTGGATCTGCTCCCTTCTGTCTCTCATTAGAAAAGCTACAACAACAAAACACAATAAAATAAAATACAATAAAACAAAGATAATTCTAAATGTTAAGTGCTCATTGAAAAAAAACCCCAAATATATACCTAACCCATTTAGGACAGACAATTACTTAGGCATTTGGTATGTCTCAGGACTTTAATACAGGTTAAATCTTTTTATATTACTTTTGGAGCTATAGCTGAATCAATATGCAAATTTTAAATGCTAAAAATAACTCATCTAAACATATCTTGCTAAAGGAAAAAATTCTAAAAATGTCTTAGAGATTTTCATACAGTACAATGAAATATCACAGAAAAAGTTGTATTTACTTCAGAAAGGAAAAGTTCTTTAAATGTGAAAATACCAACTCCACTGTAATAAGAAATCTAAACATGTTTAAGATATAATTGTCTTCACTTGTTTGATGGTGTTTTCCATAATCTCAGACACAACACTAAAACTAATGTTTCTTGAAACATTTTCTCCTCTAATTTGTTTGGAATTTTTCCATTTATTGATAGTGTATATCAGGGATCATAAAGGTCTAATCCTGTTGGCTACAGGAACTCTGAGCATGGCAGCCACTTCCTGCTCTGACAGGTTATAAGCAATACAAAGGAAAAGAGTTTTAAAATATTTATTCTATTGCCCTCTTCTCTCCTGTCTTCTTTCTTTTCATTATGTAGCAGGTGGTACTCAGTTATAAGTCCAGTCCCAATACCAAGGTCTTCAACTCATGACTATCAGAGAGATACCTACTTTTCCCATGATTTCTCGCTATTTGTCTTGAAATTTCAGACAACTCATAGGAGCAAGACATTATGATTTTTTTCAAAAGTAAGAGTTTAATAGTGTTATTTTTTATGCAAATAAATTTACAAGGTGTAGAAACACATTTGGAAAGGATACAAGGTTTTATATTAACTATGTGACTCATAATGTTATTTTCATTGGTTAAGAAACACTAAAGGTTCAATAAATGTTATCAATGCAACTGATAATTTGGAAATGAACATGAGTTGTACACCTGTAACATATTTTATAGTAAAAATGTCCACAAGACCAGTGTTGTAAAGCTTTTACCATTGTCTAAAGTACCAACTGAAAACATGTCTATGTGCTAAGAACTAGTACCAGAAACCTGACTTCATACTGAGGATGCAGTGGCAGTTAAACCGATTCCACTCTTTCCTCAGGACAATAACTCATGAAAAATTTACTTAAAGACCATCAATATTATTACTAAAGGACCCATAGATTTACATTTATTTAATATAACTAAAATCCAAACCCAATAAAAGTTCCTGTAAGCTAAAACACTCTTTGGTTTAAAATTATATATATATATATATTATTTAAATAATATTTTATTTATTTTACATACTGACTGCAGTTTTCCCTCTCTTGTCTCCTCCTACCTGCCTCCCCCTCTATATCCATTCAGAAAGGGACAGACCTCCCACAGACTTAAGCAAAGCATGATACATCATATTGAGGCAGGACCTAGCTCCTCTACTGCCAAAGCTGGACGCGGTAATCCAGCATGGGAAGCAGGTTCCCAATATATATATTTATTTTGAACAGGGTTCATGGTCATTTAAAAAATCTTTTTAAAGAAAGAGAAGAAGGGACGAGGGCGAGAGAAAGAGAGAAGAATGTGTGAGGGAGCATAATGTTTTCTATCAAATCTCACAGTACTGGACTGAGGAGGCATCAATACTAAATTATCCTATTACTTTGATAAGATTGATAATGAGGTAAGAGGAATATAATATGATTCCCTTACCCCTGGGCCATGTGAAATGCAAATTATAACAGTTTGGACCATACAGGGTTGCTACAAATTTTTAATAAGGTGTGCTGTAGAAAATAAAGACTCTGTTTTTACATTGTCACAAAGGCAAATGTATTTTATGATTCTCTACCCATACTAATTGCATGTTATTCTAACTAGAGTGACCAAAAAAAACAATAGAAATTATAATGTACCTAATATTATTAATTTTTAATCGAAAGAGTTTTTGTTCAAAGAAGTACCGAGTAACAGAAAGGGTACAGGAAAAAAAGAGGGAGCAGCAAGGAAAGTTAAAAAGTCAAATGAGGTTGCTCCAAAGGCAATGTGAGCACTCAACAGTGCCACAGAGGTTGGGGGACAATGTGCGTGAAACTGGAGACAATAGCATTGTCTGGAACACAGTGCAGGGAATGGAAATATCCCTTTGATTTCCACTGATCTGGGTTCTAACTATCTGTCCCAGTCACTTCCTTTATAAGTCCTGGGTTTCCCATGTGGAAATTCTATGGCACTTCATGAGGCAAGGGTAAAAAATTAACATGATAGCTATAGAAAATATTGGTCCTGAGTCAGGTGCTTCCTGAATTCTCAGTGCCAATTGCGACATGGCTACAATTGATTCTTACCTATAATTGGTCACATTTTGCAGTATTGTAGCATGAGCATTTCGCACAGGGCCAAAGATTCATCCAAAGCACTCTGAAAGTAGCATTATTTAGAGAAATACCACATTTAGTATCACAGTGGGACTTTCAGTCTGAGAAGCTTTTATTCTGGAAATTTCTTGTTTTTGAAGTTATTGCCAATGAAAGTGGAAATGTGTTTTAATGAACATTCGTGGTCAGATCACAAACTGAAATCACACCTAGTTTTATAGAGCATTTTCAATCTAAAAGTCTGTCCATGTAACCAAACTTCTCCAAAACAACTAAACTACATTATTCATAAGTATTATTTATCAATAATGCCCTGTCTATGCTGAATCCTCAGAAGAACTTCCATGTTGACCTTGAGTGACTCATATACTCCTGTCATAGTGCTTAACCAAGCAAAGGAGAAATATATTCAGAATTGAAAAATGAAAGCCAAAAAAAAATAAAAAAGAAATTAAAAAAAAAGAAAAATGAAAGCCAGATAGGATTCATGGGGGACATTTCAACCCAATTTCCTCTTACAACTCTAACAGCGTATTTTAATGCAATAAAGAGAACATGATGTGCTAACTTTACATTGAGATGTGAGGAAAGAAACTTAAATATTAAAAGTGATGCTTGGTAATCCCCGACAAGCTCTTTTATCTCCCTCGCTAAGACAGACAGGAGGAGGAAAGTAAGATATCATCTACATTTAATTCTGCAGCTTCATTTTATTCCATTCTGGATTCTATTTTGTCTTAAGATTGACAATGTCCTATAACTTCATAATGCATTTCTTCCACAGCAGTGTACTGAAACAACACTGTGGTATTGATTCATTCTGCATGGTTGATAGTGTGATTGTATAATTAGAAGAACTGTGAAGAAAGCTTTCACACTTCTGCCCTGGTTGAAGAAATAAACAGCTCTGTGGGATGAATCTTTAAAACATTAAAGGATTTAAAAATAAGTGTTATGTTTGTGATTCATGCGGCCCATATTAATTTGAGATACATTTATCATTTAGCTAAGCAGGATGATAGTTGAGGGAGCAAATGCTTCCTGCTGAATGGCTGCCTTAGTGTGATTACTGTAGGGAAGAACAGAAATTGTCAATGTGGATTTAAACGAGTAATTCTCAAAAGTTTAGTATGCATCCTAGATACCTAGACATCATCATCCAAGAGTCTCAAGTCAGTTCTCTCCCACTTCCTCTCTTTTCTTTTTTTCTTTTTTATTATGAATAAAGTCACATTTTCTATCTGTGTATATCCTTATCCAAGGTCCCTTCCCCCTCCCACCCCTCAGGTCACTCTCTCTTCTCCACATCTCTTTTAATCAGCAGTCTCTTGGCCTAGAAATCTTCCTGTGGAACAAAACTTGAAGTGATTTAGTTCAGGCAACCTTAGCATCTCACTAAGGGACACTGATACAGAGCACAGCCTTCTGGGAACCAATATAAGAAAGGGAGAAGCAAGAGCAACTTAGCTCCTTGGCTTTAAATCTGCCTTTTGTTCATTATGTACAAGTTAGAAATCTCCCTACAGAGCAGCACTTTCCTGTAAAGTTTCTTATAATATCAAGCTATATATATATATATATATTATATATGTGAGTGAGTGTGTGTATGTATGTATATGTATATATGTATGTATGTATATATGCACACATATAGACATGTATATATGTATGGCATGTATATGTGTGTGCATGTGATATATGCACCTATATAATATTTATATTATGATAGTTGACATTGATTGTCAACCTGCGAGCACACAAAGTCACACACAATACAAAACTTTGGGTATATCTTTGAGGAAGTTTCTAGATTGAGTAACTACTTTGAAAAGTCTCATCATAAATATAAGTGGCATTTTTCCATGGGTTGAAGTCCCTGCCTGAATTAAAAGAAAGTGAGATGAACATTCAGGTCCTCTGCTCTTGGCTGTGGATACAATGAGAATAGTTGTTTTAAGCTTATTTCATCATGAATTCCTTGTTTGATTGATTGTTCCTCTCTTTCCTAATGTTATTTTGTTAGGAATTTGTCACCATGATGGGAAAAGTAGTACACACACACACATACACACACACACACACATCCATATACTCACACAAATATACATATGCACAAGTCTGATGAATTTTTTCTTGTTCACAGGAGATATAAATATATATACATTTATATACATAAATATGTGTGTATATGTATATGTGTATATATATATAATTTTGCATTGTAGTATGTATCACATAATTTCACATTATAACACTGCTATATATACAGTGAGAGTATATATATATATATATGTGTGTATGCAAAATATATGTAGAGAAAAGTGTGTGTGTGTGTGTGTGTTTAAACAGTAATAATCTGATGACACAGAGACTTCTAAAGACATGAGACTTGAAACTTCAATCAGAACTTGTCTAGTATCTCAGGATACCAGAAATAGCATGTCTGACTCCCTTCTCTTTCTCTGTCTCCTTCTGTCCCATCCAAGTACTAACGAGGCTGACCCTCCTTAGCTGGTTAAATCAGACAAGCTTGGGCATGTGCAAGGTGATCTGGACATAGTTTCTCAGTCTTTCTCAAAGGATATATTTATTCTTGTGATCACAAAATTATTATACACTTTAAAAATCAGGAACATGAAACACATTGTATAAAAACAGAATAATGATTTAAATAGCATTCACCTATTACATATATACTAGAATTAACAAAAAACTTATAATGGCTAATTAAGATGCTGACATTTATTGGAACAAGTAGGCAAAGTCTAAGACTAGGTGAATAATATAAAAATAAAGACAAGAACTCTGGGGCAAATGCTATAAATACAGAGCACAGCAACAGAAAAGAAAAATGTCTTCACATCAGTATAACAGACACAGTCAAATAATCAGTACCCTTAAAGATAATCAGAAACTTCATCAAGCTTATATGTAAAGAGAAAACAGAACAATGAAAATATAGACCAGAGCATTCATGTACTG
This sequence comes from Sigmodon hispidus, assembly GCA_004025045.1. Taxonomy (NCBI): domain Eukaryota; kingdom Metazoa; phylum Chordata; class Mammalia; order Rodentia; family Cricetidae; genus Sigmodon; species Sigmodon hispidus. The sequence continues at coordinate 73,265 of PVIH01004370.1, forward strand.
TAGGTTAGTTATATGCCAGTAAATTCCAAGAAGGAGAATACATAGCTCACAGAGAAAATAAATATTTGTCTCAGTAGTTACCAAGAAACCTAATGTGATAACTGAGTGTGGTGGTCTGATTAAAAGTAACCCACATAGGCTTACAGGGAGTGGCCCTATTGGAAGATCTGGCCTTGTCGGAGTAGGTATGGCCTTGTTTGAGGAAGTGTATCCCTGGGGATTGGGTTTTATGGTTTCAGAAGCCCAAGCCAGGCCCAGTGTAGCTCTCCCTTCCTGCTGCCTGCCAATCTGGCTATAGAACTTGCAGCTACCTCTCTGGCACCAGGTCTGCCTGAGTGATGCCATGTTTCCTGCCATGATGATGGGAACTAAAGCTCTCAACTGTGAGCCAGCCTCTATGAAATTATTTTCTTTTTAAGAGTTACATGGTCATGATGTCTCTTCACAGCAATGGAAACCCAGACTAAGACACTCAGTGGTACAGTGCCTAGCAGTCTGGCAGAAGGACTGGAGTTCTGAACTCCAGCAGCTACATAGAATAAAAGTAAAAGGCTGAAGGCTGGATAGAAGCTCAGTGTGTGGATGGATTTGCTGCCAAGCCTGAGTTTGAACTCCAGGAACCATAGGGTAGGAGATGTTCTCTGACATCCACATACACAATATGACATTGGCACATGCAAAATAAATCAGTAAATGTACAATTAGGAGAAGTGGGATCAAGGAACACATCTCATATCATCTTCTAGTCTTCACTTAAACATGCATCCTCAACACATATGTACACAGAAATCGCATAAACACATACTACTAGGTAGATGAAACAGCTAGAGCTTGCTGCTGATAACTTTTAAGTTACTCTATATTGTAAAACATGGTTTCTTCAGTCTGTGTGTTTCCCAGAGACATTCTAGTTTACAAACCATTTTGTCTTTATTTTGACGAAGGAAGATGAATACAGACCCATTGTGGGTCCAGAAATTGTACTATATATCAGGCTCCACCCATCTTGTTCAGGCTTATAACTGACTTACCCTTTGAATAGAAAAGAAACTTCTTTACATACTTATTATGGAGAATTGGACACTAAAGGCACATGGGTGCATTAAAATACCATCAAGGAAACGAGACCCAGAATTTATCAGCCACACCAGATTGAGGAAAAGGTATTTATATATATATATATATATATATATATATATATATATATATATATATAAAGGTATATAAATATATATATATATTTTACCTAGGCACAATAAAATGAGAGACTAGCACTGTGACAGCACAGACCCATACAAACATGTTCTCTGATAGCTAATGTGTATGTCAAGGATTGAGGATTTCCGGTCACAGCTTGATGCTCCCTTGTTGATACGGCCTCTTTAGTTGTCTGCCCATTTACCTATGTGCCTATCTGGAACAGGATCCCCCCCTGACTAGTTTCCAGAACCTGACAGTTTTCTACTTCCAGTCTGGTTTGGCCTTTTCACCAAGCAGCTGAATTCTAAAGCTTTGCTCTTAACCCTCATTCTAACAGCTACTGCTCAATGCTGGTTTTATTCATTGTCTCATCTATATAGTCTTTCATGACCAACCCTGTAGATCTGCACTTTACCTTGCACTTATTCAAGAACCCATATATGTGTGTGTGTGTATGTGTATACACACATATATATGTGTATGTAATATCAATATTTGTGTATATAAATATAAATATATATAGTTTGTTTGTATCATGTGAGTATTAATATTAGTAATTAAGATTGGAATAGAGAACCTTCTTTGGCTGCAACTAAGGTCCCAAGGTAGGTGGATTTTATGACAAATTTCTGTCACCAAACTTGCTAGACCTTGTAAATTTATTATTAATTAACTTTGAGGTTGTACAAGGATGCAATGTGCTCATCAATGTTTCCAGCATAACACATTCATGGTACTCTACATTAGTGAAGACACAAAATACTTATTTTTTTCATTAAAGTAGCAATAATCAAAAGTGGTAAAAAATGTGAGATATAGCATTTTTTGGTTTCTACCAATGTGAGGAAGTCTTGTTAATCACAGTGAGCTTTGTTATGTTTTAATTTTTATCTTGTCCCATTGTTTATCTCCAGATATGCAGTGGCCTCAAAAATTAATACCCCAAGTTCCTGGTACAGTCTGGAAGTCATATGACGGTGACTTCCTAAGTCTTTAATTTTTTCTAAGTCCCCTTTAAGTCTTCTTCCAAAAGAATTGTTTTCCAAACCTGCCTTGCACTTACCCGAAAGAACCTGGTTGCAAAGCTGCTTATTATTGACCTGACACAGAACAAGCACAGTGTAAAAGCCTTTTTCTCTAGAGGTGCTTGTTGAAAACAATTATAACAAACATGTTAACCTCATAGCTGTCTGAAGCAGTCAGTAATGTTTAGGGGAAACAATACAGTAGCTGGGAAGCTTTTCTTTGGAAAAAATCTGAGCAAACCCTCTGCCAGTTGAAAATATAACAATCGTCCATGCAGTCCCAAGAATCTAGAAAGCTAAATGCATGCTGTATACATTCCGAGGATCATGTGATTGCCCAGAAAGATCTGGAAAAGTCATGTATTCTCACCTTCGGCTGGCATGCAGGCAAGCAGTTAAAGTGTGAAATGAAAGCAGAGACAGAAATGGCACCTGCCTGGCTGAAAATGAAAACAAGCCTGGACATGTAGAGAGCGCTTAGAAAAGATGGGCTATTTATGCCTAATCATTTCAGAAAATCTGTCTAATATTAACTGGTTACTCGGGTAACCAAGCAGAGACTTCAATGACCGTTAACAATAAAGAATAACTTAAAATATTCATTCTACAAAGTCACTAAAACAAACCACTTCAATTAGTATGAAGTTGAGAAATGGCTGCTACTGAGTACAAAGTTTCCTTCCAAGGGCCTGAAAAAACGTTTCTGAGCTAAATAGTGATTGTTAAAACACAATTTAGTATAATAAAAACATCCTTCATTAAAAGATGAGTTGTATGAAAAATTACCTTGCAATTGAATGCTCTGATAAAACTCTATAGAAAGCTAGACTTTTTATACTCTGAGAATGAAACACCACTTTATAATTGATAGATGCAGTAAGATGCATCAATAAAGATATACATGATATAAACAGCTCTATCAATCAGTTGGCTCTTGCTAAATTTATAAAATGCTATAGAAAATAATAGCAAAAATAAGACCTAAAATATTTACTGAGATTTATGTTTATATGTCCCAATAAAGTTAAAATACCAAATTTACAAAGAAGATTCTCTCAGAGCACAATAGACTATACTAGAAATCAATAGCAAAAATGTATGTGGAAAATACCCTAATATTTACAAATAAGGCAATATTTTTCTTAAATTTTTGATGATAAAAAGAGTGTCAAGATATATATGTTGGAACATTTCTGTAGTCCCAGTGCTGAAAAATCAGACCCTAGAGCATTTCAAATTTCAGGCTATCTTAGGCTGTCTAGTAAGCTTATGCTTAACCTCAGCTATATGGTAATGGTACACAGAGAGTTCTCTCTATGTTCTCCTTTCAGCTTAAACTTGTAATTTCCATGAAAAGAATTCTAATGAGATGCACAGAGCCCATCATGGATGTGTGAAGTTTATGACATGTAAAACTGACCACATTCAAAGGTGAAAATGAGTCAAGGTCAAAGGAACCATTATAGAGCAGATTATCACTCTTGGCAGAAAGAAGGGAACATTATATGTCAGAGCACAACACTATGACTTTTTGCCAGATACCTCTGGATAGACAGTAATATCTTCCAGGTAGATGTAAATGTCATGTATCTACCCAGGACCAGAGAAATGGCTCAGATACAGCTCTTTTGACCAGTAATTAAAGTCTTGCCCTTTTAGTTACTAGTTACAAAGCTGCTTATTATCATGGAGGGTAGGGCCTCACTGACTTTGTAGTCTACTACTTTCTGACTAATTATGTCGCAGCAAACTTCTTACTCAATGAGCCAGAAACTGGGGTGTTCTCTCAAAGTGGTAGAACACTTGTCTAACATGACCAGTTCTCTGGAGTCACTTCTCAGTGTCAAAATTGTCAAGATATTATAAAGTTTTCTTTAACACACTTAAATATATATTATAAGAAACAGCGCAGTGAAAAGATATTTGCAGAAATTATACTGTACTATCTTCATGTATAAGACAAAAGAAAACTGTTAATTCTTCATTTTATACTTAGAGATCTGGAAAGAGAATAAATAGTAAGTGAAGAAATCAAAATGAGAAAATGTAAAAATAAAAGCAGAAATCCATGTAGAAATCTACTGAAAAAATAGATTTTAGATGATAGATTAATAGATAGGTTATAGATTGCTGATGGATAAGTAGATAGATGATAGGTAAATGTAGATAGATAAATAGATAAACAGACAGACACATAGCGCAAGCAAGCATTCAAGGATGCCAAAACTAATTCTTTGAAAAGGAGGATAATAATAAATCTTTAGCCAAATTAAGAAAGGACATAGCAGGACATGGAGGGGCAGGAAAAACAGATCAGAAAAGTAAGGACAGGAAAGAAAGAAGGATACAAATCCCTAAAATTGGAAAAGAGAAATGATTATTGAGTTCATGAACATTAAGGATTTTAAAATAATGACTTCAATGTATGAAAATTCCATAACTTTTATAAAATGTGTTAATTACCCAAGAAACATAACTCATAGAAGTTATAGATGATATAACTAAATCTGCATAAGCTGAAGAAATTTTATCTATAATTACTATCTTCTTATGAAGCATTGTGCCAAAGTGATTTCACTGACTGATTCCATAAAACCTCAAAAAAAAAAGGGGGCAAAACTTACTCTATAATCTCTTTATGGATACAGAAAAAGAGCTTTTCCTAGAGAATGCTATGGTCCCAGCTACCTTAGTGCAAAACTGCATAAGGAAATTGTAAAGAGGAAAATTATAGGTATTACTCAGCAATATCAATAAAAAAGTTCTCAAAATAGTATTAGCAAACCTAACCTAAAACTGAATAAATGAAAATACATCTTAAGAAAATAAACCTGAATTTGGCAATAGGCACAAACCTTTTTCCCAGCTGAATTGCCAATATTTTCAACAAATGATGATGCATTATTTAAGCACTCTTCTAGAAACAAGAACCTAATTACAGGTCCGATACTTCCATTTCAAAATGGAGCACAGACTAGGAAATGACAAAGAAATTTGATGGGGAAATACAGAATGCAATTTGTGAAACTGTGTTTAGAAATTGGTAGGATTTGTTAGACTACAGGCAGAAGGAATTGTTATGTAAGTATTAGTCTTGATAATGAAGTCATACATGAAACTGTGTGTTACAAATGCTTAAGCAATTGTATATTTGTAGTCATATCCCATTTAGAGGGCAATGTGAGTTACTTTCTAACTGCTGGAGGGATATCTTACATAAAACAGCATAAGCAAGATGATTCATGGGGTAATGGTCTGGAGCAGAGAGATCAGTAGCAACTGAGAACTTGCTAAGTGCAAAAAAAAATGGTGTTTAAACATTGCAATACTTACAGATTTCTTTAGATAGATTGATGGATGGATGAATAGGTGGATGGATAATTGGATAGAGACAGATAGGTGAGGCTGTCATATATACAGACATTTTCTTCTTTTAACCAAGAAGATATTAGTATAAATAATAGATGTTGCTTATTTTATATAAGAAAATGTAACCAATAATATTTTTATGAATTAATTGTATATAATTAATTATCTGTCCTAGTTCCTGCCTTTAGCTACACTCAGATATTAAAAATGAAAAATAAAACAAGAGTCTACCTATTCTTTTTTTCCATTAACTCATCCAGTAAATATTTACTGTTACCATTGAAAGCTAAGAATGTTTTATTTGGAGAATATAAAACAAAATGCAAAATGTAAAAATGTAAAAGTTGTGTCTTGGAAATATAAAAAATATATATGTAATATTATTGACTTCATTGGTAAATGTAGCATATTCAATGATTTTAATAATAATATCTATACTATATAACCATAGCTATACTTTTGTATATTGAATTATTACTACAACAAGTAAAACCAAAAATTTTCAACAACAAACAAAAATTTCCTACCAGTGAAACTGTTCAATTATTTGCTTTTTTACAGCATCCTGCCCATCATTTTTATTCCCCAGTAGTTTGATGATCTCAGTCTTTATTAATCCAGTTTTACACTTTATACTCAGTACATACTTACTGTCACATAATACTTTACATGGATCTTAGAATTCTAAAATTTCTGTGAATTCCATTATTCAACATTTTTAAGAAGCAACTATAAGCCTTTTTCTGAAAATTCTAAGGTGAATTAGACATACTTTCTGTCCTTCTTTAAGTCAGTTGAGAGAGAAAAATACATCAAAAGTTATTTAAATAAACTATACCTGAAAAAAAATCCTTGAACTACATGGGCTATCCCATATCCTAGCCTTAATGGCAGAAAAAATATTCCTGACAAATGATTTGTTGAACTGTAGCTTAAATTTCTAAGGAGGTAGTTAGACTGCAGATGGCTATAAGAAGGGAAGACATATATTGCACATAGCTCATAAAAGATAGGAAAACACAAAGTGGAGCCTATATCGACCTGCAAACACAGGGATGAGACAGAGAAGCTGGATGGAGCAGACGATAACGCTGCACAATGAAAGGTGATGATGACACGTGGACTTTGAAGCAAAAGATTACAGAGCCAGATTTCAAAGTGAAAGATGTATTCCTGTCTTTGAGACTCCCATGGCCTCAGAAATCATCTTAATCCTCATGAGATATCAATTGGGCTTATTCCTCCAAGAACCTGGAGCTCAGAGTAAAGAAACAAATTCAAGATAACACGGGAGTGCTGAAGGAATAGAGTGAGCTTTCTTGTCTCAGAAAATTTCTTTCCTCCAAGAAAAATTGGGCTGTGAATCGTGAAGTCTAAGACTGATCTTTAGAAATCTATTTTAGGCATTGGAACATTTAAAGAGCAAGATGTGTGGCAGGTTGTCATGTGTGGGAGAAGTGTGTTTTGTGTACTCTGTATGTTCTGAGCAAGATCACCACAGTGGTCACAAGGAAAGATGGTCCAACTCAAAATTAACCTTTTACTTTCTTCTTGTCAAGAACATGCCTTTTAGTTGACATTACACAGTAGTTAATCCAGGAAAGCAGCTCTGGAAGTTGCTACAGTGATCACAAAAAAAATAATAATAATAACCTTCCCTTCCATGAAAAATGAAGCAAATTTTAGTGAAGGCTACAAACAAGAAAATCACATGTTGTCATCAATGTAGGCAGTAGAGAAATCAGTTAAATAAAGAACTTCCCCTACTGCTTTTGTCAGACATGTTCCTTCCAGGTGTTAGAGCTGAGAGATTAACTATCAAGTGTTCTCCACAAGCCCACACAATAAAAGTTTTCTCCCTTAGCGGACTTTTCCCGAGAGCTGTCATAGTGGTGATGACTAATCTTCAACATCAACTTGAGTGGATTTGGAATAATCTGCAGATGCATCTTTAAAGAAATGTCCAAAGATTTAACATGTGAGCAGCATCGTTTGAAGGACAGAGCTTTGGGGTTGCATAAAAAGAGAAAAAAAGGCTAGCTGAGTACCTGCTATCTGTGTCTGCTTCCTAATTGTGAACTGTCTCCTGCCCAATGGCACCATTCTTTCCCATCAGTCAAAACTAGTTCTTCTTTCAGCTGATTTAATCTAATAAATACCCATCATATAATCTAACAAGAAAACTAAAAACTAAAAAAATCTAGGTAGTATTTAATAACCTCACTTTTTTACCATAATGCATAAAGGAAATAATAGGCAATAAAGCATAACATTGATAACTACATAGATAATATAATTTAAATACACACCACACACACACATCTATCACAGTACTGGTAGTGAACCTTTGAGTTCAAATGCCATAGACAACTGTTGTGGTTTTCACTTTATCATTCAACCATCTCAACTTTTATAGGGTTTTAAAACTTTAACAAATAATTTTTAATAATGATGTTTGAGTTGTACCCCAAAGTTTGAGAACCAGTTAGCCAATATTAATAAACTTCAGAAATAAACTTAGAAAATTGATTTTTAAGAACCATAGCATGAACAAGAATAATTCTGCAGCATATATAAACGAACACACTTATAATAAGAGGTTTCTGGCCTGGCCAGCCAGAGGTCTAGAGGTTTTAACCCTCTTAGCCCCAAATAATCACACAAAGGCTTATATTAATTTCATGCTGCTTGGCTTATGGCTCAGACATATTGCTAGCTAGCTCCTACATCTTAATTAAACTCATTTCCATTAATCTGTCTTGCCACATGGCCCATGGCTTACCCGTGTTACTTTTCTATGTTGATTCTTGGGAAGCTGAATGGTATTTCTTTGACTCCACTCTTATTCCCCTATCTATGCTTCAATTTCCGTGCCTACTTCTAAGATGAATTGCCATAGGCCAAGACAATTTCTTTATTAATGAATGATATTCATAGCATACAGAAAGACATCCCACATCACACACTTCTGAAATGCTGCTGAAATTTTTTAGGCTCAGGCTAGGCACTGTTGTGCTGCTCCATATTGTATAAAATAGTAGGTCCCAAAACAGAATATAATCCACACGATGCATATTTACTAAGGCTAATAGATTATAACAAATAATAAAAATTAATTCAAAAATTAAATATGATATGATAAGAAGTTAATAAAGCACTAAAACTACTCTAAGGATGACAATGTCATATACAAAGATAAAATTTAAAAGAATCCATTTTAAAGTTATATGTCAAAAATCTATGTTAGTGAGTACATAGATAGCAAGGTTGTCAGAAACAATTTGAAAGAAAACAATGATAAAATGTTACTTCAAATATTTGGGAATTTACTTATTGAGAACAATTAGTCTAAGTCTTTAAACTTGTACAGTATGTGTGACATATCAACAGGCATGCATGTGTTGAATGTTAATGAAGAGAAAACACTGGCAATGTGCAATATACACATTTAACATCGGTTAAATATATGAATATACACATATGCATATGTAGTATATGTATATTGCTTTTTATCAGGTTACTTCTAGGACTAGGATGTAATTCTGCAATAATCTCTTGTTCATCCTACACAAACCCAGAGATAAATCCCCAGAACTAAAAGAAACAGATAAAAAAAAAATCATGGGGTAAGAGTTTTCTCACCTAGTTAACTTGTCTCAGTAATTTTATGAATTTCTACCTTTTTCCCTAGGAAAGTCTACAGAGAAAAATTACAGGAAATTTATTCTAAAACTAGTGCGCTTCAGCCTGTGACATGAGGGCTGTTCAGCAACCCCGCTAATGCTGGGGACCTATCCCTTTGAACTGATGAGGTATTCATACTTCTACTTACCCATCAGGTCATTGCCAAGGAAAAAGAAATCAAGGATACTAGGAAGCCGTGGTTCCACAGCTAACTCCTCAGCCAGAAAAGCCTATGTCATCTCTGTCTTAGCTGTGTGTCTCTACAGGGCTATGACAGACTATGTTCTCTATTTTAGTTGTACAACTCTGAAACACGTGAGTTTTTGAGATTTTTTGAGTTTACAAGAAAAGAAAGCATGAAATATGAAGCTTTGCTAAAATCTAAAAATACCAGAATAATTTTTCCTAGGCCTGCAAACCATACTGTTCTTGGTCCTACTGAAATGAAACAAGAAAACATACTGGAATGGTATATTGGAGATATTGCAGATAGAAAACCAGGCATTGATAGCTTCGTGTTCAAACTTGTCTTTAATATACAAGTCTAACTTATCTCTTGACTCTTAGCATCTTTTCACATCTGAAAATGGTAAGAATATTATGAGCATCCAGGAAGTGCTGTGATGAGTAAATGATTTAATTCATATGAGGTACTGAAAACCTGCCTGGCATAGAATTTTTTTAAAAAAATTATATATATACACACACAGATGGCTAGGTCAGTAATTCCAAATATCTATCTGGTCATTTTCTCTGCATCATAGATGTAGCAAGCACATAATATAACCAATATTATAAGTGTCTATAACATTCTAAAGACCATCATTGAAGGGACCTCCACATAGCCACCCCTTGCTTGCTTGGATGTAATTAAGTGTAGCAGAATGGAAAAGGAAATTAAGCTGTGTCATATAAAAAAAATGCCCTAGCATCTCTGAAGGATTACAAATTCATACTGTCAAGAACTATGGAAATAGAAAATAGAATGGCAGACTGAGTTATGATTACTGAATAATCTGTATCAGTATTTGCTTCTGACAGGAGTTATACAAGATCAAATAAATTAAGTATCACAGAAAAGCAAGAACATAATCAGATCAAAAAGAAAGTCCTGAGAAAGTGGAAATATATGGTTTTAAGTTGGAGGTGAAGTTGAAGAAAATGAACAGATCTAAAGTCAGACCATGGACGTGAATGACTTCAGTAATGAAGAGCTGTCTGAAGATCAAAGTCATAAGGGAATTTCAAAAGAAATAGTGCTAGACTTTAACTCCACAGTTATAGTAGTGTCATGTGGGTTTTGGAGGAGACTGCAGAGGCCAGGTACCATTTTGATCACAAAATATCAAGGATGCATACATGCTATCAGTATAATGTCTCTCAATGGATATACCCTGTATCTATTATCTACAGCAAGCTATCATCCAGATAGCAACTTAAACATGATTATTTTCCAGTTTCGAAGCCACATACCCTACACTGGTCTCACTAGATGAAAATTAAAATGTCAGCAGATCTGTATTCTTTTCTGATATTGATAGAATGGTATCCATTCTCTTTGCTGATTAGCTCCTGGAACATACCCACTGACTTAACTCATTTTCTTGATCATCAGAGGTGTAGCATCTCTCTTCTATAGGTATTGCTCCCCCAAATATTTCTCCTTTTTTCCTTTAATTAGAAAGGGCCCCTGGGATTAAACTGGGAACACTTGATGAATATAAAATATTAGTTTACATTAAGCATAGCTTATAATAATTTTAATTTGACCTAAATCCTTACATCATTTTGGTCATGACCTATAACATATACATAGATCTCACAACTATCAGACCATTATTCAGTCTACTTCCTTTACTTGCCTTGGTAACATGACTTGAAGTGTAGTGTTTATTACATTGCTTTATGTGTACTTACTCTCTTTGATGCCCCCCTCACTTTTTAGCTAAGGTATTTTTAAGGAAGTTGTTGTTTGCACTTCATTCCCAAAGGGTGTTTTTAGTGTTTGAGTGTGGGTCTCTAGACAATCAACAATTATGCATTAGCCCTTAAACAACAGTTGGTAGTATTAGGAGTTGGGTTCTTGGGGGAGGTGATCAAATCACAGGGGCTCACCTGCTCATCTGTCTATAAAGAAAAACCTCTACTGTGGCACTGACTCTGTTGACAATTTACTTGATTCAACCTTGGGAATAGCAAGCAAGACATTTTCATTTTGAATAAATTTCCTAATCTAGCAACACAACTAGACTAAAAGATTCCAAGAAATAATGTTTCATCTCGGGGACACAAAACTACATGAATTATTTGAAGATTTTTCTCTATTTTCTCTTTTATCCAACCATTTCTTTATAGACCCTTATGATGTTGTGTTTATAATCTATTATTATTAGTGAACCTTGCTCCTGAAGTTTTCATGTTTGGTTGCTGAACCTTCTTTTTGTAAAACCTACATCTTTTAAACATGCCCATATAATTGTGGACTTTGCTTCTCTGAATTACAAGGTGTCCCAAAGTCATTGTGTGTCTTGATTCTCTAACAAGCTTATTTCCTTCTGCTGGGTCTAAATTCTGAGTGCCAGAGAAGCCTGTTGTTGTAAAGTGTCTTTAATTCTGAATCCTCTTGACTGACAAAGAGAGGAGATGGATGTCTGTGCACTAACCTATGCGTATAACCCCAAATGATTGCATATGGAATCATCAAATCTAATCTGTGTTATAACTGTAAGTTAGCACTGCTATCTTCAGTCCAAATTAGCTACCATCTGGGGTGTTTTAAATTTCTTATTTGCTTACAAATAACCTACCACTCCAACCTAAATAAACATCTCAACCATTCTTTTCTGTTTTATTAGCAGTTTGGTGCCTTTGCTTGTGAACAGTGGTTTCTGAACTGTTAGCCTATATCTCAAGAGAAATAATTTTATTAGGAGATACTGCTCATGCTCAACTACGTTCACTTCTCATTCCATTCATTCCAAATTATTTTTACTTTGTAATCTTTCTTTTGTCTTTATTATTATTATGAACAAAGAAGTCACTTTCTATCCTTGTATATCCTTATTCAAGTTCCCTTCCCCCTCCCAACACACCAGTTCATTCTCTCTTCTCCACAACTCCCCATCCCCTCCCTGGGCAGGCAACAGGCAGTCCCATGGTCCCACTGACCCAATATTGCTTAGTTCAGTCTCCACTCCTGGCAGATCCTGCTTTCTCCCCCCTCCCTCCAAATTTATTTAAATAAATGTCCTATTTTCTACTCCCATTCAGGAAGATTGTTTCAGATACTTATAGTTAATATACTTTCTATTGTATCATTTGACATTAAATCTTGACATCCTCCAATATTCTTAATAGGTTTGTAAGCATTGGTGAAGATTAAAATTCAGTGTTTGTACAGTAAAATTCTGAATTTTGAGAATTATCTAATGTCCTCTGTTAATTATTAGAGTACCATACTATGAATACACTTTGTTCTTTTTTGGAGATTTGTAAGTTAGCCCAAATATTATAATTTAAAACTTACAGCCATATAACAGTCAGATGTAATAGTGCATGCCTAACATTTGGTAGGCTAAAGCATATTTCACTATGAGTTCAAGTCCAACATGGAATATAAGCAATATTAAAAGTAAGATGAATTAATCAATTAAAATAAATTTTAGAACTAACTTGCTACTCTCTAAGAAAAAGCATGCTAGCTGATGGCTCTGAATGAACCAATCTTCAAATAAATTTGTAAAATAGGGATATTTTAGAAATCTATGTTGTCTAGTAATCTTAATTATCCAGTAGAAAAAGCAATATCCTTAATTGATTATATTATCATTAATATGCTTGCATTTCAATCATGTAAAGAACTATGATGTAGACAGGAACACTACTATACTGTACCCAGAGACTTACAACTGAAATATACCCAAGAAAGCATCAGATGGATTATATAAAATTAAAGTGCTATTAGACTTTTTAAGGAGGAAATAATATACAAATGCTGATTATAAGAAATAACTGCTGTGGAAATTATTTATAAGATAGACTGTGATCAAAATAACTGTCCACACAGCCAGTCTTAGTAAATTAACCTCTCCAATCACATAATTTCAGAATTGTTGAATGGGACAAGGTTTATGTTGTGATGCTAATATGAAATACATATAAAGAAGCTTGTATGGTACCCTGATTTTAATAGAGGCCAATTAAGGCATCTTCCTTCTCCCAGTAATTCATTTTTATCTTTTAAAGGGGAGAGGGATAAACTTAATATCTTCTTAAGTAATAAAGAGAATATATTCTTAAACAGCAGAATAAAAAGATTTTCTTTCTGTAAACACCTAGAAAAAATACCTTCAAGTTCTCAGCCATATGATTTTTTCATTATTGTTAATTTCTGGCTTTGTGTTTCAAAATCCATAGAAAAAGAGTGAATGGCCCTGAACCTTCAAAGTATATTAAACATAGTCAGTGGTCCAAAGCTGGCCCAATTCTTGTTTATAGACATTTAGTTTAAGATCCTGACATAAAGTTCCAAATAAAGGAAAAATATAAAAACAAATGATATTTTTGAAATAAATTATTAGATACACTAGCTCTAGTCAGATATGCACATGTGTGTATTTTTATATTTTTATATGAGAAATGATTATGAGAGAGTAGGGATAATTTGATATAAATATATAAAATTAGATTTTTACAATGATAACTCAGTTAAGAATATACTATATATACTTTTATTCACTATTTTCTGCTTATTCTGAGTAGCTTTGTGTATATATAACATTTAAACTATAAAAAAATAAAACCCAATTTTAATCCAGTGTTATAATTTAATGTATGTTTTAATATAATGTGGTAAGCATAATTTACCATATCTGATGGTAAGCATAATTATCATATTTGCATCAAAATGCATTGAGCTTGTGAGCCCTAATTAACTTACCAGGTCTTCTATCATAGGGCATTGAGGTTGTTTCTGGTTTTCCAAATATTTATAAAACTTCAGTGATATCCTCTGGGACTATATACCTAAGTAAACACTGTTATACTTTTAAATGTTCTCAAGAGTAAGATTTATATGTTAAAATCAATATCACAAGTCACATCATGACTGGCATCACTATACTTCTAACATAAACATTTCACAGGCATGTTTTGATAACTTTGTTAATTTCATAATGAAAGACGGTGCGTTATTTTACTCCACCTTCTATTTATTTGATAAGTGTTGATGTGATTTATTCCTTATTTGCATTTTCACACCATTCCATTTATTTCTTTTGAATATTTATTATATAAAATACTGTTTCATAGGGACTATCATTCAATTATGCAATATATTTTGAGAATATCTGCAAGAACTCTTTCTCCTCACTAGCTTCCATTAGTCCCTTTTGTTTATTTAAACAATTTGGTTTCAACCATAATGTTGTCTATGCATACATGATACATGTATATGGTATTTATATATGTATATATATACATATATATATATAAATCTAGAGCCTATGTATAAAAGCAAACACAACTATTTTTCTCATATTAACAATTCATTTAATACAGTAGCTCTCCATTCTATCAATTTTCAAAGTCTACTATCCTTTTGTTCTTTATGGCTGAATAAAATTCTTTTGTGTATACATATACTTTTCTTTATCCATTCCCTGAGAAACACTGGAGTTGAGTCTATAGTTTTGCTATTGTGAATGGTGTTGCAGAAACTTCTCATGTATAGGCATCTTCAAAATGCATTGACTTGGGCTTCTTTGGGTAAATACCCAGTAGTTTTATAACTTGATTAGATGGTAGTTCTATTTTAGTTTATTGAAAAACCTGCATATTGATTTCTATACTAGCTTCCTACTCTACCGCCCCATTCCTTAAGTGCTACTTTTGTTTCATGTATAATTGACTGTGCTCTTTATATCCTACAGATAATAATTTTATGTATTTTATTATGTTATCACTTGACATGCTGTATAGTGAGGGTTTGTTATGTTTCCATAAGTTACTACATTACATTATCATTACCAGTCTTTTTTGAATAGTCATTTGGTGTACTTATAACAAGTTTTCTAACTAATTGGATACTGAGAATTTTTGTTTGTATCATTGTTTCAAGTTTATATTTACTATTGCTGAATAAATGAATAATTTCTATATTTTGATTTATATTACCATATATAATATTTCCTTCAGGAGAATGTTTTGGTTTAATTCATTTAAAAACAATCATAGGATTCAAATCTATTCAGAGAAGTTCAGAAAATTATAATGGTTACTGACATATGCATATCACTGATCTAGTAAATACAAACCAATAATATATATATATATATATTTTTTTTTGACACTTTCAGTAGCTAAAAGGGCAGGAAATTCCTATCACTCTCAACTTTAAATGAAAAATGTGGATTTTATAATTTTACCATAAACTTTTAATCTAATATTTATATATAACAATTTTTCTTTAGAAATGTTTTGTTTGGTATATTATGTACATATCTATAGCCTACTGTATTTGATAAACAATACAATATCAAATATAATCATCAAAAGTTGATAATTAACATTTCATTTAATGAAAGAGTTTAAATCCAATTCTTGTTGTTTTTTTATAAATCGTATAATAAATTATTGTGATAATGTTAGCCTTACAGTGTTGTTGGGTGCTGCAGCTTGATTCTCTTACCTAATTATATTTTAATACTTACTGTCTAGACAAGTGGTTCTCAGCATGTGGGTTGCAACCCCAATGGCATCATATATTGAATATTTACATTGCAATTCATAATAGTAGCAAAATTACTGTTATAAAGTTGCAATAAAATAATTTATTGTTGGGGTCACCACAGCACAGGAACTGTATTAAAGGGTCACTGTACAGTTAGGAAGGTTAAGAACTACTAGTCTATACTCATTGGCTCCCCCATTCTTTTTATGTGGCTTCTATTCTGCTTTCTACTTCCTTGAATCAACTCTCTTATCCCCTTACTCAAATATGGAAAATACCATCCATCTTCCATTTTTGTGTCATGTGTACAGTGCAGATGTACAGTGTACATTTCCTCTGGTTTATTTCACTCAAATATTTTTGGTGTGAAAATTTTTTGTCGCATATATCAGTAGTTCAGCTTTCTCAGAATTCAAAAGTATATAACATAAAATGCTATTTATTCACTCTCCTGACAAATGATTGTCTCCAAGCTTTCACTGTTACAGTTATTAACAAGGAAAAACAGCTGACAAACTGTTCTCTACTGTGTTTGTACTTGTTATTTTTTTAAATGAAATACATGAATGTTCTCCTAAGCCATATTGCTATGGCAACTTTTGATATTAGTAGTGTTTATCTTAATTTTGACAAAATCTATATAGCACAAAATGATAAAATCTATATAATGCATTAACAGAATTTTACAATACAACCATAACCACTGTCTGGTACTAAAATACTCCATCATTCAAGGAGAAAGCCCCATACCTTAAATAGTGACCTACTTAGCAGTCACTATCCAAAGTTAGCCTCGTGGCACAAGGTAATTATCCAGGTCACATTTGGAGCTGCCTTTAATTTCAGCTGTTCTAATACTGAAATGGCATCTGCCTTTGCCTTAAATTATTTTGTCTGTTCTGAATAATGATGACATGAGATCCCCACACTGGCCAGAGAGTCTAGACATATGAAGGATGAGAGGGTCTGGGTTTGATTTCGAGACCCCACTTCAATTATAATTTTGAATTGTGACTGTCTTGTCCAGTGTTCTTTGCTGTGAAGAAACACCATGAGGCAACTCTTATTTTTTTTTTAAAAAAAAAAAAAATTATATAATTAGGGCTTGCTTTCAGTTTCAGAGGGTTAATCCATTGTTATCAAGGTGGGGAGCATGTAGGATTAATCCATTGTTATCAAGGTGGGGAGCATGTAGGGTTAATCCATCCTTACCAAGGTGAGAGCATGGCTACATGCAGTTAGAATGGTCCTGAAAAAGTGCCTGAGAGTTCTACATCTAGATCCACAGGCATCAGGAAGAGAGAGCCACGGCTCCTGACTTGGGCTCTTGAAGCCTCAAAGCCCACTCTTCATGACACACTTCCTCTAACACAGCTACATCTACTCTGACAAATCCACACCTCCTAATCGTTTTAAATAGGGCCATTCGCTGGCAACCAAGAATTCAAATCTAGAAGCCTTAAGGGGGTCATTCTGCTTCAGACCACCACAATGACAGAGATCAATTCTGAAATTAACTTCAGTCTTCTGCATTCAGAACATACACTGTGCACAGTCTCCCACACTTATGTGTACTCACTCGGTATAAGCATGCATACAAACACATGCACAATACATACATACAGAGAATGAAAAATATAGTGTCATCTGATGAGCAGAGGTTTCTAATTTGATTTAATTATATTTTTAATTTTTATGATTACCTTGTTTTTATATCAAGTTATTAAACAATTTCTTCCATAATTAATACTAGTTCATTAAGCATGGTTGTAAGACTCTTATGGTGATGTAGTTCCAATGGCTGCCTTCCTTCTATTGTGCTATTGTTATGCATTTCACCTCAATGTAGGATATAAACATCACAATATTGGTACTTTTGTCTTTTTGTTTGTTTGTTTGGTTGGTTTTGAGACAGGGTCTCATTATGTAGCTTTGTGTGTTCTGGAACTCTGTAGACCAGACTGGCCTACAACTCAAGGGATCCATCTACCTCTGCCTCCCAAGTACTGGGATTAAAGGTGTGTACCACCATGTCTAATGCACTTTTGCCTTTTAGAGGTTAGGTGACTTCCACAGAAATCTAAACAAAAATTTATTTTCAGTTAATCGGTATTTCCAGTTTTTGTGTAGTTTGATATGAATTTCCATCTAACGACAATTCGTTTCAACTCAACAGGTTTATTCCTCAGACACGTGTATAGTAGTATTCCATTCATCCTTGTCCTGTTGAGAAATGGTTTTAAATAAAACTTCTGATTTTGTTAGATACTATATTAGATATGGAATTCTGCATTTTGGACATTTTAATTCATATTTTTATTTAAATACTTTAAAAACATTAATTACTTCACAGTGATGCCATAGAAATGATATTATGTTGTATTTTGTTTTCTGCATTTTCCCTAGCCAGAAGCCAGCTGTGATTATATTCATATTTCCTCCAGTCAGTGGGTCTTTGGAATAGCTAGTTTTCAGAATTTGTCTAAGTTTTGAGGAATTGTGGCCTTCTCTATTCTCCTATGAGTTTACTAAATTTTTTTAATAAGTTGACATTTTCATCAAATTTAGAGTAATTAGAGATAATATGTCTTCAAATATCTTCTTCTTTTTGTTCTTCTTCCTCTTCCAAACACTCCCTATTCTTGTACAATAACCATGAGATGATGAATTGGCCTATGCTTGGAGTTTCCTAAATCTAGTTTTGTTCAGAGCTTCTGATAGAATTCATTCTAGTAACTTGCCTGTAGGTTATTAACTTTTCATCTTACCTACAATATGCTATCATTTGGTAGTTATTAAAATTGTTGGCTATTATACCTTATAGCACTAAAATTTTGTTATTTTTCTTTATACCTTTCCATTTATCTGTTGAAAGCATATGTAAGATCTCATTCTGTCTTTTATTTAATACCCTGGACATATTTATACTAATGGAAGTACTTGCTTGATAAAATCACCAACATGTAACATGACAATTTGTTCCTGTTAACTAGTATATCTATTTTGGTCCATATTATACTAAATTTGTACACTTCTAATGTTTTCAAATCACATTCTACATAGTTTGGTTGATGTGCTATGGGGATCTGAATATTATCTTTCTTGAAGAACATTACATTTTCTGTACTTGTGCCTGTCAGTCATTCTCAGATAATGAAATATATGCTTATTTGAGATGCTTCTCTCCCCTTCCTGCCACTGTGTCAGTGTATATGTGTGTTGGTGTGTGTGTATGTTTGTGTGTATGTGAGTGTGTGTGTTTGTGTGTATGTGCATGTGTATGCTTGTATATGTTACCTTTTTTTCTACATATGTTTTTAGTGCTTGGGCAATGATATACTGAAAGCTTCATGTACATTTCTATCACTACCTCTTAGTGTACACATTTCTTGCTTGGTGTCCTGCCCAGTAAATCTTATTCACCTGTACAGTGACTCTGAAATGTGCCCCCAGCCTTGTAAGCCTTCTGTGCTTACCTGGTTTCTAAATTTTTATAGCATGATTGAGAAAGAAACCACAGGAGGAAACCAAAAATAACTGTGCTTGTATCCTGCCCTTGCTTCCTTAGGTTTTTGAAACTCATGCCTAATCCTTAGAAAAAATTTCTGATATTTGCCCATATTTATGGATGTTTGTTGAAAATAGGTAAATCAAGTAGTAGCATTTTACATAATAAATAAAAGAAGTCTTCATTAGGGACCTATATTTACTACCTCATGATACAAAGTTATTATTATACTGTGAATTTATAACTGATGTCAACATCATATAATTTTTTCCTCTTCTGTGTAACATATTTTTATTTGAAAGTGATCAATAGTTAGCCTTCAGCTATCTTCCCTTGTGAGGTTTTTTTTGCATGCATTACTATGGAGAATATTGTTGGTTAAAAATCAATTTTGAAAGGCAATTTAAAAATCCCATAAAGAATATAATTACATTCCATAGCAATAAAATGAAAAAAGAAATATTAAATATTAGACACAGTAAGTTAAAACAATTATGCACAGAGCAAGGGAAGTAGTGTTAAGGGGATTGATAGGAAGAAACCTGTTGACGGAACAGTAAGTGTGTAGGTTATTACAAGGTCTAAGTGAGCTGGTGACTTGGGAATAGAGAAAAGAGAAAGATACGCAGGGCCTGTTGGCTCAGTGTGTTTATTTATAACCCACTGAATTTCAAAGACCTTTATATCAGGCTGTAGAAATGTGAACACTGACATAGAAGAAAATAGATTACCAGTTCAAGGATAAGATAAGATAAAACATACACACACATGCAAGTTAACCTATGAGATCCTGGAAAACAAAGACGGAAAAGCAAATTTAAGATAAGAAAAGTCAAAATACAAATATGGATGTTTAAGGAGAGCAGTTAATTAAGTAGAAAGGTAACTAATTTGATGTGTGTGTGTGTGTTCTATCATTTACTGAAGCATTTTTAGGCAGGGTCTCACAAGTTTACCATATTCTGGTATTTTCTGACCTAGAAGACAGCCTATTTAGTCACATGATTATATCTGCAATTATCTCAAGATAGAATTTCTCCCTTCACACTGTTCATTCTAATAGAGTAAACTCACAAGCATTACTGTTATTGCATAATATTTGTATGGCCTGGTGTATTTGATATCCAATATTTTGGCCTTTATAGTAGCCATCAGTCCTCTGTAATTTAACTATATTCACCTTGTTTATATGTGACTGTAAGCTAAAGTCTACAAGAGAATTAAATTATTATCTGAATAAATAAATTTAAGAAAAAGTGTCAAATTCTAAATAAGTTCCTAGGTTAGAAACAAAATCTTTTCTTTGCAGTGATGAACAATTTCTTAGCAATTTGTCAGTTGGCTAAACAGGAGACTTTGGATCAACTGCCTTCTTGAAAAATACTGCATCAAAACTTCTAAGTGACCTTTTTAATATGTGTTACAGCCCAGTCTTTTCACTTCCTGGCTTTCTTTTAGACTTTGAAATGTTGGGACCAACATAATCTCAACAGAAACTTTATGGCTTTAGCCTTCCCAGATATAAGGTATTTGCATAGTGTGAACTTTATATTTATTCTTAAATTCTTCAGATAAATGTCATTGACATATTTAAAAATGAATAGAATCCATCTTGCAAAACTGACATGGAAAAACTTAAGGAAAAATAAATATTAGTTTGAAACATTTTCTTAGAGCAAGGTAAACATTTAACATTCTGAATCTCAAATACTTTTGATCATCATTCCTACATAAGTGGCTTTTACAGCAAGACTACCAAAAATGAAGATTTTATTTTTATTTATCCCCGTATTTCCTTACTTTTTAACTATCTGTTACACATTAGTGTTAAATAATGTAGTTTATCGTAATAGTTGAATTGTGATCCTATTTAGAGACACTATGATGGTATCACTGGCAACGATTGAACTTAGTAGTTTAAAAAGAAATACGTGACGATGAAAGGAAGATGAGGTAGAGTAGAAGCATCTGGCAAGGAACTGGGTGGATATGATCAAAACGCAGGATGTGCAAATATAAGATTCTCATAGACTAAATATATATATATATATATATATATATATATATATTAGGAAAGACAGATCAACAAAGATAGGAATAGAGATTATGTGAATGAGGAACACTTTTCAGAACTCAGATCACCTGGAGCTTCTGTGATGTTTTCAGAGTTCTTCAAATGATCTCCCACTTATAGTTTGGGAAAAATAAATGAAAACCTTTTCAAAACAGTTTACAAAGCAATTATGTTATGACAAAATGAGTAAGAAAAAGTTATAATATGAGCTGGCATTTGATCCTGTACCTGGTTGGAGTAGACAGCTGCTGAACCATTTCCTGCTGTCTCCTTCACAGAATGTGTTACATGGATATGAGATAAGCAATATTTGGATATATGATAAATAGTTCTGCCTTGTCAGGGGCATTTTAACTGTCTCAGAGAAGGTTTTATCAAGAATTGAACATGTCTAAAAGAGATTAGTCTATGAACTTTATCTACATACCTTTTAAATAGACTTTTGCATCAGTGTTAAGCAAGATCCATACCATTAACTGAGAAAGTTGCCTATATTTTTATTTTCTAAATATTGTGTGATACTTTTATTTAAAATGGTAGAACAAGCCATTCAAAAACAATTCAAGGAAGCTGCCAACATTGAATATAATTCTAAATAACTTTAAAGTACTTATAGCCTACTGAGCTATATTGAAAAAACCAGGGGTGACTGAGAAAGAAAGATTATTCATTTATTATTTATTATTCAAAGGAGAGCACTCATTGACACAAGAAGGAAGATGACAATGGTGAAGTTCCCGAAAGGCTGGGCTGATTCTGCACAGCTTTATTCTGCTGGTCAGGGTCTCCATCCAAGGGCATGTGAGAGAAGAGGCTTTCATATGTGTCCCCCAGTCTTAAACTGGCTTATAGTGGGATTTGTCCCTCCTACTGGTTTAGTAAAAAGCTAATTGGCCAGAAGACAGACAGGAAGTGTGAGCAGAGCTAGCCGACTACGAAAACTCTGGGAACAGGAAGAGCAGCAGTGATGCCAACACATTCGCAAAGGAAAGAATATAACCATGCTGCTCTGCGAAAAGGTACCCAGCCACATGGCTAAACAGATGACTATAAATAGATTGAGTTAAGATGGAAGAGTTAGCTAGCAATATATCTGAGCCATAGGTTAGTCAGGATAAAGTTAATATAAGCTTCCTATATGATTATTTTGGGCTCAGCAGCAGTGAGGCTGCAAGTGGGTCCAAACCTTGAGACTAGGCCTGAAAGGCCAGGCTAGAAACTTGTGGTAACCTTGGCCCTCTGGCCATACCCTGAATACTGGTGCCCAGCGGCCATAGGCATTTCTCAGATCTACTCTGGCCAAAAGGTCAAGGTGCCATAGTACTTGCTCCTCACTATACTGAAGCATTTTATTTTATTTCTTATATCAGTTTTGGTCATTTATGTTTTTCTAAAAAATTGGTCTTGTGATATTTGGCCATACAAGATAATGAGAAGGATATTGACTTGTCTTTTTTATTATGATTACAATCCTGTGAAAATTCCTTTTACTAAGATTCCTAGCTGTATGAGTTGACAGCTTTTTATAGAAGCACTTGTACTTTATTAAATATGAGCTTTTCTTGTAAAATCTTATCTGTACTTTGAATCAACTTTTCTTTTTCATCTCACTACCGACTACTCCTCTATAGCAGCTCTCCCATCCCGATACTCGGACTTTGCCACTTCTGATTTTATATTTATTTATTCTGATGAGTTACATGTTGAAACAAAATATGAAGTAAGCTGTTTCCTCATTTGTCAATGAAGTGGGTTACTGTACAATTAAGTTTTCTTTTTTTTCTAGAATTTTCTTTTAAGTGAGGTAATAACAACTAAGTTTTACATGATTGTTAGTGATATTAATACAACAAATCAGTGGCATAGGAATGTGTAGTATTCTAGACACAGGAGCATACATGTCTCCTCTCAGTGTGTATCACTTGTTAATTTATTAATAAAAATATGATAATTCAGATGTCTAAATGATTGGTATTTTAAGATCTGGAGATCTAATTTTACAGTTGGAAGACATTGTTGGGAAGGTAAGGATGTGGGAGTTTTATAGCAAGTCAAGTATGTTACAGAATTTTGAGACTATTGCCATGAAATGTGGCCTCAAAAATGATAACACTTAATGCAAACGATCTTATAATAGAAATATTCTAAGTCATACTATGATGTCTAAAACCATTTGCCATCTCTTTTTTGTTGCTGTTGTTGTTGAGATAGGGTTTCCTCTTTGTAACAGCCCTGGCTGTCCTGGAACTATCTCTGTAGACCAGGCTGGCCTCAAACTCAGAGATTTACCTGCCTCTGCCTCCAAGTGCTGATACTAAAGGCATACACCCCCACTGCCTGGCTACTTGCCAACTCTTACCATATTTCTTACCACAGTATTATGGCATCAGAATCTATGAATCCCCAAGAGAGCAGTGTTCCATATTTAGAATAAGTAAGTCTGTAGAGAATTTTGGTCTCCTAATTCTTCTCAGAAAAACTACTTGGGTCTCCCTCTCAACACAGACACACAGAAACAAAACTCCATGATCACCTTCAGAAAGATTGGAATGGCACTGTGATTTGTCAAGCCTGAAAACACCTGAAGGAAAGAGGCTATCTGGAGGCTTATTTCTAGTTAGAGGTGAGTCAGTGAAACTGACTACAAGGTTCTCAATCTGTGAATCACAGCCCCTAGCTGGTCCTTTTCACATGGGCTATCTAATACCACAAGGAAACACAGATCTATTTATTATAAGTCATTTCTGTAGGAAAAATACAGTTCTAAGGGTATGACATAAATAATTTTATGGCTGGGGTCATCACAACATGAGGAACTGTAGTAAAGGGTTGCAGCATTAAGAAGGTTGAGAAGCACCAAAGGCTCAAGACTATGGATGAGAGTCTTTTGTATTCTCCTAAGAACACACATCAAGAAGGACACCAGGTGGGTGTCAACTGAGGAGAAAGAAAGTTCTGCTGGTGGGTCAGTATAATGAGGCTGCTCAGGAAGCCATGCAGAGGGAAGGCACAACAGACCCCAGAGCAAGTACTTCCTGGATCAGGGTACCATGGCTGAGAGATTCCAATGGCAGGTTTGGCTTTGAGCAACTAGGCAATGCAGCAAAACTCAGATTTGTTTGCTTCTGTTTGTGAAGTGCTGCTAGACTGGTCCAGACTGGTGGCAAATGGGAGACATTGTGAGTGGGAAGAGGAAATGACATTTATTTCTACTCTGACTGGGTTCAGTAAATCAGGAAAGAGCAGTTTGAGTCAGTATCTGAGAGTGACATAAAGTTTGTGAAATCCAGCTGTTGTTTAGAAACAGGGCTATGAAAAAAAAAAGTGTCTTTTGACTTTCATTTCTTCAAGTGTATTTAGCCCAAAAACTTGACTGACATTTCACATCAGTCCCATTAAATTTTGCAAGTGACAGATTACTCCTTAATACCTTGCCTACTTTTGGTTGATAAAATGTGAGTACAAGATCACATTGATATTTAAATTTATTTACTTAAATATCTTTTACTGAAAGAGCAGAACCAACACCATCCTGAGAACCAAGCTTCTATGGTGACTGGAAACTGAACTGAATCCCCCAAAATGTGTTGTGACAACAGAATTCAAAGCAAACATCCCAGACACAGTTAAACAGAAGGCATTATAGTAAAACTGAATAAGAGCCAAATATCTCTGCAGACATCCCATATCTTGCCATAAATCCTGTCAATGTTCTGTAACCATTAGCAATTTTGTACCTATAGTTCGACCAATAATTTCAAAAGATTACCTCACTTTAAGGTCCTATTACCAAATCGTAGAATACCAAGACATACAACTTCCTGCTTGTGTTTTTTTTTTTTTTTTTCCTATATAAGCCCTTTGCAATCAGGGCTTCAGGCTTCCTCCTTCACTGTCTTGGAGAATGTAGGAAGAAGCCCTTGCCTGGGCTGGAATAAAAGAAGCTTTTGTATTTGCATTAGGAAGTTGGCTCAGTGGTGGTTTTGTTGTGCGTTTTGTGACTCATGTACAACATTACCACTGGTGGACATAGTGCATCCATGGGCATTAGCTGTGACCTATTGTGCTTTCTTTATCTGTAGCTGAGCCTAACCTGGCTTAAGAAGATTTAGATTGTATTGTTTATGTGTCATATATATTAGAGAAAAGAGAATTTTTATTACTCTATGGGTTTTTTGTTACCTATTCTGAATGTTTTGGTTTTTTATATAATGTTTGATATTGGTTTTCAAAAAACAATTAAAAAAATTAGGGTGTAATTTAGGTCTTGGTTCTTTTTTTTACACAACATGAATCTTTTTTAAATGACCTTTCTCTGATGTCTTTGCTTTGCCTGATGTTTACCTTTCATATAGTTGGACTATATCTTTGAGTAATTTCTTCAAGAAAGTACTTTGGCTGCTGATCGTTTGAGAATGATTATTTATCTTCATAACACTGACCACTTAGTTGGATAAATATTTTTGAATGTTCAGTCTTTCTGTTTATTGCTTCTAGTTTGTATTGACAGAGATTTGCTAAATATGATTTTGGTTAAAGTATACTTGCATAGTTTTACTTCTATTTTTTTTTTCTGTCCACTATGGTTTTGATAACCAGACTTACATGTCTCTTTCACTTAGTTAAAATTTCAAAGAAGTTGAAGAACTTCTACCAGAGGGGGAAGTTTCTATTTATATGCAATTGAAATTCATCTAACTATTAGTTTTTACTCCGAGAGACTATTACATACAAATTCAAGGTCCCTATTCTTTTCACAACTAATATGTAGAAATTTTCTTCATTTAAATATTTCATTATAAAGGGAAGCTTATTAGACTCAGAGAGTAAACAAAGCTAACAGACTCAGGAAGTAAAGAATTTAGGATTTCAGGAAGTTCCTGAAACTTAACAGACTCACAGTTTCTGCCCAAAATTATATAAACATTAGCAGTTGCAGGACAGAAAAAATGCTGATCACCTAAGCTGCCTGTAATCCATGCAGAATGCTCCATTATGAGTTGTCACTTATGCAGGGTAGCATTTTATTTTAATGTATTATCATATTTCTCTTTATTGAGTGTTTTCATAACTTCAATAATATTATATCATATATTGTCTAATTTTTATTTTTTTACTATTTGTTAAAGTGCATGAATATTTATTTTAGCATATTTATCTCTGACTAAGGTACTTACTTAGCTTTTTAGTTAATTCTAAGAGATAATAAAGAATGTTGTCTGTAAGTATTTGTGATTATGATGCTAGGGTTCCAAAATTTATAGTCAATATATTTTATCTGAGGCTTATTGAATTAATAAAACATCATTCTCATGATTCTCCTGTTCTTAATTCAAACTACAAGAAAATTTAAAACTATATGTTAAGCATTTAAAAATATAATGATTATATTATAAAGTAAAAGGTAGATGAAATATACCACTGCCTATTCCTCATATTAGTCTTACTATTCCAAGTTTACAACTGACAAATTTTAAACAATTGAAATTTCAACAAATCTCTTAGGAATACATAGTAATAATTAATAATCCTAATAAAAATAAAATGTCCTTATTACTCATTTAAATCTCTATTGCTTTGATTCAAATCAATCACCTCTTTACTATATTTATGAATTTAGGTAGTTATCCATTTTTTTACCTATACTATCACATCGTGTATTACTTTGCAGAGGCTTACTAAATCTATCCTAAGTCAGAAAAAAATAAATAAAAATTCTTTCATGTGGTATTTATGAGCCTCTGAACCATGCCCAAATTTTTCTTGGATAGTTTCAATACAAAGTAATTTCTCATATTCTTTCCAAATGCTTCAATGAATCTGCATGTAAAATGCTACAATTGGGAATTTTCTGACTGACAAAAATAATAGAGAGCTTGAACAATGAGGAGGTATGAAAGAATACATTCCATTAGATGTGCAAGTAGCTGAATTAAATATCAGTACAACTAAAAGAAAACCCGGAGATGCTGAATATCAATGAGTTTTGTGATGTCAGTAAATACCTTACTAAAAGTAGAACCCAAATAATTCATTAGTATTGGTTTAATGGAGACTCAATTAGTAAAGCAAAATCTAAGAGAAACATAAACAGTAAAGTGTACATATGCATAATATTTATTAATTAATGTCACATATTAATATTTTTATACTTATGTAACCACTTTGCCCTAAAACTCCAAAAGAAATACAGTGAAGAATTGTGCATATGAAGGTAACTTTATTAACAATTTTATAATAAAAATTATAGATACATCTATGCTTTAAATTAGATTTGCATCCTTTTAAAATATCAAAGTGAATTTCCACCATTGACATGCATTTGAGATTAAATAAATGGTCAGAGTATAATATGTAGATGCTGATGCATGTTGGTTATTTTACCCTTGAGCTCTAGGCTTACTTTATTATATGTGTCTATGTTCATTATTCTGCATAAGCTAGTTACTGCTCCTTTTTATTTTCCTGTATTATTCATTGAAGGGTATGATTATTTGAGCAAGTACACCATAGTTTAGATTTCAATTACTGTTATTACTTCCAATTCCCATATAACCATGTTTTTCATGCCCGAAAAATTTTAAGTGGACCCTTGGCCTTGATGTTATACATTATTTAGTGGTAATTTTTAACCTTATACAGAACAAAATTGCTGATCAAAAGCAAATACTCTAAGTGGTCATTTGGGGAAAAGAAATCTTTGATAAATGAGATATATAGGTTAAGAGTGAATATGTTTGAAGTTAGTTTAGCCTTATTACTTTTAAGCATTCTACATTGAATATTGCATCAACCAGTCAATGGTTTCTAAGCAACTTCAATGACTATAAACAAAGTTAGATTAGTAAAAGATAAGAATGAGTACTGGGAAGTATGAATGAATTAGAATGAACACTCTTACATACAATCTGTATTTAAATACACAGCACAGCAATAAAAACACTGACACTATAAATGCTATTTTTATCTTGCTTTTATGACTATATGATTTGAGCTTGTGAATTCAAACAATAATATGAAACCTTTCTGTTTTAACTTTCAGAGAACATTTTCTAGAGAGAGACTGGGAAACACAAAAACATTAAAAATTACTACATTGAGGTAGATAGCTGTAAGATATACATGCCTATGTGCATATAATATATAGGGAATTGTTTTGAGAAGTAATGAAATACACATAATTTCTGTGTTTTATTTATCATGAGTTATCATAGGCATTGGAAATTTAAATAGAAGTTGATTGGATTAGCAAATGGATGCACATATTTATTAAAATTGGCAGAATATGTTTTGATGGCAACCTATTCACAAAGAAAATTTTAGTATTATATAAATGTTTATATCTAAATTAGCCATTTATTTCTTAAACAAATAGAAATGATTAATTTTTGGATCGGGTATTTTGACTATAATTTTCAATGAAATTGGGTGGGAAAATTTTTTGGTACTTATATAAACTTGTATTTTCTTTTAGTGTTCAAATAAACACAAGAATTTTAGAACATCAGAGAAAAGTACTACAAGTATCCCCTTTTATCCTAAGCAGAGGACATGCTTAGGTCACTCTCTGAGGCTTCATCTGTAGTGGACAAGCAATTTCTCTTCATAAATTTCCAGTGACCTAAGCAAACAATGAAAGAGTTGGCAATCAAGTGGAAAAATTGGGCTTTGAATTCTGGACATTAGATTTACTATGATCACCCATCATGATTAAAATCTGAAGTTTTTCAAGTGTAGCTAATTTAAATGGGACTTTTGTTGTTTCACAAAATCCAATGAACCATTCACAATGACTGGCTCATCTTTTCTCTCTTGTCACTGCTCCACTGGTCTAAGATGGCTATTATAAAGCAATCTTTCCTACTGCCTATGGCCTAAGCAAAACTATATTGAAATATGGGCAAAATGAATACATTGATAGAAATGAGAAAAAATACTTTAGTCTTTACAGTTGTGACTCTTCCATTGAAGACAGAGAGCTGATAAATACAGATGTTGCCCATAGTTGACATTCTTAAAGGCTCTTGAACAAATCTTGTGCTGGTTATCATTTGAACAGGAACATAGTATTTTGGGTAATTAAATACATGCTTGGGAAATTAAATGAAAAAGAATTTCCAGGATAGAGCATGCCCTCAGGCCTCAGTTTTCTCTGCTTCAGAAAATAAAAGCCAATAAGTGGGTAGATGGCTTCCCTCTGGTATGTATTTATTTTGTCAGGACTCCGTTTGTAGATTTGTGCTTTTAGATCTACTGAGTTCCCACAATATGACACTTATTTGTATCATGCCCTTTTCATGTAGTAATGAACAATAACAATATAGGCAAGAGTTTTGTTCTTGTAAAAGTTATAAAATAGAACATAGAAATTTAGCAAATAAGCTTTTTAGAAAAAAATTGAATTTAAATCAACTTCTGATTCTAGCATGTATGATCTGTCAAGAAAAATCCTCCACAGAGAATCCTGGTTTAATATTAATATTTTAGCATATATGTGTCTCTGTGTATGTATGTACACATATATATATGTATATACTCATACACACAGAACTACTATATGCATACAATAACAATTAATGGAAAAGAGGCCATATGTTTGATAGCGCACAGGGAAGGTTTGGAAGTAAGAAGAGGAAGAGAAAAATGTAGTCACATTACAATGTCAAAAATAAAATATGCTAACAAAATACCATATATAAATATAATAAAATAATATAATTATTATGATGCTGATAATCTTGTGGGCATCTGAGAACTTTTATGGTAACGAGTTTGGAAAGCACGGTTCGGAGCCATGAGCACTGGCAAAGTGAATGGAATCTACAGTTTACAAAGGAATTTTTTCTTTTTATACAGGATCCTAAGCCTAGAGCAGCTATCAGAAGCATAGCATGTACCTGGGTGAGAGTCCTCTACTAATAGATCCTGAAGCAGCAGAGCTTTTAACTGCACCACAGGGACAGAGACAAAAATAAAAACCTACGGGGCCAGGTTCCAAGTTTGTTTTTTTTTTAAGGTGATATAAAGAGCTGACATCGATACACTGCCAGGATCAGGGAAGATACTTAGGAAATGTTAAAGCCACCTATGGTACAATATTAAGAAATAGAGCAGAAACGTAAAAAGCAAAGAAATATTTCCTAAGTTTGTGTGTAAAAGGAACCAAGATGAGGATTCAGAATTCAGTTGTGAACATTTGAGATCTAATCGGAGTGCTGTATTCGTGGTTGTAATAAGGCAAAATGAGAAAAATATCTCTTCATAATAATGAAATTGCACTCAGCATAGCTCCTGCTTGAATTTCAAGAGTCATGTGCAATCATAGCAGAATTATTAGGCACTTTAGGAAAGACTTCAGCTCCACGGCTTGCTTTCTTTCTTTTCTCTGTGTGTGTGGGGTGGGGGTTGTGTCGTGTAGGCCCTGCTGTCTCTATACATTGGAGGTGATCTTGAACTTTTACCCTTCCCATCTCTTCATCCTCAGTACAGGGATAGCAAGTGTGTACCACATGTCTGATTGGCGCTTTGCTGGACCTGGAACCCAAGCCTTCAGGCATACTAAGCAAGCCATTTCCCGCTGTGCTATATCTTTCAGTCTCATACCTTCTCCATCTTTTTTCTTATTTATCATGCCCAACATGTGAGTTGTTAGGGAAAGAGCTGTGCATTTAAAACTGCAAAGCTCTAGGCAAAGAAGAGAAAAACCATTAAAAAAAAAAGATTCAAAAGGAAGATGATTTTGTTCCGCAGACAGAAGTTAAAAATAGCTCCGATTAATCTGCTCAAGGATGACCAGGAAGACATATTTTTTTCCTGAGATCCTTAGAACTGGTAGAGATAAAGTTGAATTCTACAGCTGAAAAAGAAAAAGAAAGAAAACTCATCATGCCAGATGTGCCCAGGAGGCAAGGGTACAACTAGCTGTACCTTCCAATGATGACCTCAAGACTATTCATTTTGGTTTTATTTTGTTTTCAGTACAGCATATGAAAAATAAATCTTCTTAGATCCTTTCGGCAACATATAGTAGTCTTTGCATGCATTTATATACCCAGTAGGAAAAAAAAGGTGCAAAGCAGCTGAAGAGTAAAGACAAGGAATCAGGCCGTCACAAAATTGCAATTTTTTAACTGAATGAAAGCACAATTCGTGAAGTCATTATCCTTATATTTTAGAGAAGGAACTACTAATGAAAAACATAGTCACTCTTAAAGTTTATTTCTGTTTTAGGAACTGCAATATTAAAATGAATCTCTTTAGAGTGCTATTTACTGGAAATGATGTTAGTTTTACGTATGTGTGTCAACTAACCAAAAAACAACCAAAAAATGTTAGGTAAAAAACATTTTGTCTTGCTTTCTTAGATTTTATCCCTGTAAGATGATACAAGCTGGCCTTAGTACTCATTGGTGTTACTCAGAAATAATCTTTAATTTTTATCAAATGCCATTATTGCATCTTTTAAAGTGACAATACAGGTTTGATCTTTTTGAGTTAGTATCTACAAAACTTCTAAAGATCTGTGTCCAGACTTATTATTATGCAGATATCTAGTTGTTACAACAGGAATGAGACTTTATTTTTGTGTATTTGAATTACTAAGTTCTCATTGCTTGGAATATGTGTCTGACATACAGAAATCAGTTAATAAATGTTTTTAATGAATAATATATCTTACTTCATATATTAACTCAAAAATAAAGATGAAAATTAAAATCATTATTGTGATTAACACATTGTTTTTTAATATATGGTTCCTTCCATATAAGGGCAATCTGATTGCAGAATCTGTCACCCCACTTCAGAGGGGTCATTCACTAAATCTGGCTTCCTAAGCAAGTACAGTCCTCATTGCTTACGACTTCATATATATATATATATATATATATATACATATATATATATATATATATATATGTTTGATCAAAGACAAAGGGACAGAAAGTCACTATGAGGTATAAACTCTAATTTTAAGACACATCAAAAGGTAGTTTTCAGTTGGTAATATAAGTTAGATGGAAAGTGAACTATGTACAATCTTTTGAACTCAGCAAAATAGAATTAATATTTTCTTTTAATTTGTCAGTTGATTCTGGACTGGACATTACTCATATAATTATTGCTTGCATATGTTGTATATAGTTATTGTATCTATTGTATAGAGTTTATTTTAGTTATAATCTTTTTATTTTTGACACAAAAGGGGATATGTGGTGATACATTGTATATATAATAAAAAATAGTCTGGAATATCAGAAGACAGAGTCTCTCACAGAGCCAAGTTCTGAAAGTCAGAGAGTAGTGACCCATGTCTTTAATCCCAGCACTTGAGAGGAAGATCCTCTGGATCTCTGTGAGTTCAAGGCCAAACAGAGCCTGTCAGTGATGGCACCCACTCTGATCTTCATGGCCTAGATCTGTCCTCTGATTTTTCAGGCTATTTTTATGAATATACCACAACACACACACACACACACACACACACATATATATACCTGTAAAGTTTTGATAATATATATGTGCTTATATGTGTTCACAGGAGTCTAGGTCTTCTCAGAGT
Source organism: Sigmodon hispidus (assembly GCA_004025045.1). Classification (NCBI taxonomy): domain Eukaryota; kingdom Metazoa; phylum Chordata; class Mammalia; order Rodentia; family Cricetidae; genus Sigmodon; species Sigmodon hispidus. The sequence continues at coordinate 106,415 of PVIH01004370.1, forward strand.
CAAAAGAAAACAAAGGTCCTCCCTGAAGCTCAAGTTACAGGCAGTTATAGACACCTTTAAGTATTCTGGGAATCAGACCTGGGTCCTTTCAAAGGACAGTGGTGTTTCCTGTATATTATTACCTCTCTATTAGATATCTCTTACTCCCTCCCTCAATGCTCTCTACTTTTCAGAGTTCTGTTGCTTAAGATTCTTTACAATCGTTTAGATATACTCCTTACCCTTCTCTGACCTAACTTGTAGCATCGCATCACAAAAATGTCAAGAAATGTTTTAATAAATAGGTGTTTATGGCAAGGGTCAAACCAATAGGATTTAAAATGCTTCCCCAGCATGTCTAACAGGCTATATTTAGAATATTACAATCTTAGATGTAAGTGTTTGCAGTATAAAGTATTTGCAAGTAACCTATTGATGACTCACTACCTGAGTTTTGGAAGGGTTCTCAAACTTTATTAAAGTTTTATTTCATAGAACAATGCTTATTTATAATAGGCAGTGAGATAACTTACATTAATGCAAAGAGCTGATTGTTATAAAAATTTATACTAAGTACTCATATACATTTATTTTAAAGACTGTGTTCAACTCAAGTACAGTGGCTTATTTCTGCTGAGGTAGAAGTACAAGGATCAAAGCTTGTGTTTAGTGAAGGATCAAGACTTATTTTCACTTAGTGGTAGCTCTAGAATATGCATAATCATAATTTTTGTAAAGGATATATAACTTTGAAAAGCAGATGTAGTTTCTCACCCAAGAAGAAGCAAAGGAAGTGATGTCTGAAGCTTGAAGGTAGAGTTTCTATGCTGGTTACGTTCTAGTGCAATTCTGATTTTACTTTCTTGCACTGGTTGTTTTAGCATCAGAGGCACACAGTCACAATTTTACTTTTAATTGTAGTCTTTCAAGTTTCATGCTTTACATGTCTTGATATCATTCTCCGTGCCAGCCTGCATCCCAGGGTGATAGTCTCATTTTCTGTAAATTTTGGAAACTCATGAACCATAGTTCTTCATGAGTTTTTAAAAATACTATTTTCTTTTGACCTGCCATGTGAAAATATTGGATGCTGGCAATAATACTAAGCCCATTTCTATGGAAATAGTGTGGCTATAATTTAATACATCTTCCTGGATACTGAACAATTCATGAATGCCTTGTGGAAGTGTAATAAGCAGTTTATGAGCACTTGAATTGCAAGATTCTGTTCTTGCAGGAAAAGCAGAAAGTGGGAAATACCATCATCAGTGATGAATACTGCCCCTTTTGCATCAAACTGGTCATGAAATACCCAGGGTTTCAACTTACCCTGAGAACATTATTAGCATTAAGAAGGATGAGATATGACTACAAAGAAAATCAGCTCTCTAACCACAGCTCAAGAAGAGCTAAGAAAATGGTTCATACTACAGCAACATTCTTGTAACCAACGGCCAGTCTCTCAGGGCCCTTCTAAGGTCAATACTCATTATGGGATTAGTTAATAGTTATTCTTGTTAACTTATTGTCACACCTTGGAAGTTGATGGAAGGCACTTTGAAATTGAAGGCATGCCTCTCCAATGCCCTTGGAGAATACTATGCAAGGAGCCTCGTTCATGTTTGAGGAGAGGTAGTAAAAGAAAAGAAAATCCCATTCCTTGCATCATCAGGGTACATCTCCATCCTTCCAAGGATACATTTTTAATTGCTTTCCTTAAAAGCTTGATCTGAAAGCCTTTGAAGTAAACAGCTCTCTGCCATTATCTCATTTGAACTGAACAGCCTCTCGATCCTGCCCTCATTTTCAGAGAAAGAAAGGGGGAAAATAAGCATTTAGAAGTCATTCTGAAATATATTTTCCACTAACATTTTCCTGTGGGTGATCTTCGTAGCCTATTAGACAGTGGTAATCACACAGAGCTTAAGCTTCGGAACTGCAGGCATGTGAGCACAGTGTGTGATCTCCATGCTCCAAAGGCAGCCAGAACTCCCAGTGAGCTGATTTCCAGAACTGCAACTTACCAGGTCTCTGGGGAGCCGAGGCTACCTGTCCACCCTCCTATCTCCGTTGGAGTAGAATAGGCAGCAGCAACAATCCACGTGGGCAGAAGTTGAAGAAAGGGAAAACTAAAGTGGAGGAGGAAAGGAAGGCGGCATATGTCCACGACTGTGGAAGAAATGGCACAGCTTGAACTCAGCCCTGCTTCTCTCGCTGGCCTTAGACTAGGGACATGTGTAGTTTTTCCACCTTTGTTTTTACATTACATTACTAAGCACCTGGATGTCTTTCTCCTCAACTGCATCACATCCATGCCTGTCTCCTTTTATGTTTTTGTTATACAAAAATATATAAGCAGTTCTACTGGTTCAATGTGTTTGCTGGGAGACTATTGCTCCCCTACTCTGCAAAGACAGGGATACTTAAAAATAAATTTTTGTACCAGAATTCTGAGAATCAGAATGATGAAGTAGAGATGACAACAATAAGTAAATAGTTTATGAGAAAAACAACAGTCTGCCTTGCCCAAAGTAATAGTTTTTAAGAATTCTGAGGCTAGCACAATGTCAGTATTAATAGCAGATTATCATTAAATGCTATATTCCAGCTTTTGTCTTTTTTTTCTTCCAGTGGGAGGGGAAAATCCATAAAACATTGTATGAATTCTGCAGGATAACATAAGTAACCCAATTATAAAAATATAATTTATTTGTTTTATAAATATTGAATATTTTGTTTTATTAGTCAGATGCCCTCTTCCTTGATTAGTATGAATGCAAATGTTTGACTTTCCTTTGACAGTCATGTGAATTCAATCTATTAGTCCTGTGCTTTGTTGCAATCAGCTATAAAAACACAGTTCCCAAGGTTCACTGTTTGAGGCCATGTGTTTCATCAATAAACTCAGATGAGCTTGCTCGCATCCCCCACAGGAGTGTATGAAGCCATGTTCGTTCAAACTACCTACAGTTTTCTCAGGATAATTTGCTATAGTAGGTAATTAGTTACTTTAGTTGAGTCTATACACAAAGAATGGGACAATATGAAAGCTTTAAGTATTGCAATCATTTTAGGCTCTAGAGACATTTACCAAAATGACAGCTCACCCAGGTCTATGAGTTGGCCTGTGTAGTTCAGACCTATTATTTATTTCACATGGCTTCTTATCTTTCATGCTCTGTGAAAGCTCACATACTAATAGGGAGCCATGACTTTATATCAGCACAGCTGGCATGGTAGACTCTTTTGACTGCTGTGACAAAATGACAAAGGAAATCAACCTAAATGAAGAAACAATTCTATTGACTGGTGATATCAGAGGTCTTAGGCCAGGGCCAACTAATTCCATTACTTTGGTCCCCAAGAAAGGAATACTATGGCAGCAGGATTATGAGTTGGGGGAAGCTGCTCATTTCATGGCAATTAGGAAGTTGAGAGGTATGAGTAAAATAAATGGGAAAAGAAACACTAGGGACAAAAAACAAAACAAAACAAAACAAAAAAAAACCCAGGAGACTAATCCATAGAAGAAGTTACAACTCTGATCCAGGCTCTGCCATATCCACTAGTTAGTGGCTAAGCTATCAATACTTTATATTCAACCAACATCAGAAAAGCAGTTTCTTATACACTATCCAGGTTTTTAACAGAACCATAATCAGAGTGTAAACTTGGTTTGTTTGTTTTTAAAGCCCAGTAATTGCATATTGGAGAAGATATCCAAATATGTGGCTATATCAGGATGTTTCAGGAAATTCTGTATCCAAAGTGGTGGTATAGAGTTCTATTTAGCCTGAGATAGAACAACTCTGAGTTTGTGACCAGCCTGAGCTAGGTAGCAAGCCTGAATCTGAATAAACAAGTAAACAACAGCATTGGTATAGATAGTACCTTATCATCATTTGAGAAGTATTTTAACATGTCTCATGTTCCAAGTATTTTCTTCACAAGTATATTTTCTGCATGGATGATGTGAAAATAGTTCAATTCCAAGTATGAACTCTTATTGCTGCTACTGCATGTATCCATTTCTGGAGGTAATTAGATTGCTTAATATTGTGAAAATTTCTGTTAAAATAACTTCATGAATAAAATATTTTCCAAGATTGCCATTTGACAATGTGTGAAATAATAAATCCTACTGCCACATTCAGGCGATGAAATTATAGTATTGAATTTGATGAAGAATATTTCAAATACACATTGGAGGTCTTTGATTTTTTTCAAGTAAACACCTGTGTCTTCATAGTTGTAGTAAAGCTGACCCAGTTACAGGTCTGGCTCTTCATAGGAAATACTTGAGATCACCTAAGCTATTAAAAACCTTCAGTACATGATGTCAGGTTTTCAGAAACATCTGTTTAAAGGATAATGTAGGCAGCTTTAGTAGAGTGTATGTATTGCTTGATGGTGTATACTATTAGTCATGGATTATTGGTTTAGAAGGACTGGAATTTCACTTGGCGGTCTACTACACAGCTGCTTTTATGGCCTGAAAAATCATAAAGTAATCAAATTTATATATTGCAGACTTATAAAATGATGATGAAAAATTATTGAGTATGTTATTTAGGGTAGTGGCTAGTACATATTAGATACGACATGCATGTATCACTATGCTATTCTCTCTCTCTTTCTCTTTCTCTCGTATTTATCTATTGAGGCTTTTATTGATATGGTCATGAAATCTCATTCAGCCCAGGATGATGAGAACCTTGAGTTCAAATATTACATTTTATCTCCTTGGCCCTACCATGAAAGAAAGTATTCTAACACTGTTGCTTTACTTTGTACTCAGTTAAAACCCTTTTAAAATGATCTGAAACCCAGAATGGGTATTTCAGATAGGTACTAGCTAACTGATTTATGATTTCATTTTTCTTAACTTTGGACATAAAAATACAAAGCTATCATACATATGAGGAAGACCTAGTGCAGGCCCATGTAGGCCCTTTGCTTGCTGTTTTTGTCTTTGTGAGCTCTATGAAACTTATTTGTTGATTTTGAGGGCCTTGTTCAACAGTCCTGCTGTCCTCCATTGCCTCTGCCTCTTAAACTTTTTCTGGCACCTCGTCTGCTAGGTTCTCTGTATTCTGAGGGGAGGAATTTGATGGGGACCTCCCATTTCAACTTGATTTTCATGTAATCTCTGACTGTGGGTCTCTGCTTCTGTTCCTATCTGCTGCTGGAGGAAGCCTCTCTGATGAAGAATGGATAAAGCATTGATCTATGAGTAAAGGAGAATACTGGGATATCCTCTTACATGGTTACCCCACCCCCTTCTCCCTGGTTTCTGGCCTTTTGGGGTTGATAATGTTTTAGTACACATTTCCCATAATCTCATGCTCAAAGAGAGCAAGAAAAATAAAAGAAGCAAACCCAATGAAACAGTTTGAAAGAACAATTCTATTAGTCTAAGCTGGAAATGTCTTTGAAAATAGGATTAATGCTCCAGCATTAGAATAATAAAATGAGGACACAAGAACATCGGTACCACATAATTCATCAGTTCGCACTGGAGATGTTGGTTCTTCAGGTCAGTAGATCAAATGTGATCTCAGGTGGAAGAGCAGACTAAATATACTCGTTTCTGCAGTGAAAACGGCAGCAGGGTATGATTATTCTCTCATCCCACCCAGGTCCACAGCAGCCACGGCTCACCCAGCAATGAGTCACTTGCTCAGATGCACTGATTGCCCTGGGCTGAGCCAAAGCAGTGATTAAATAGCTCAGAGCTTGGGAGCTGGAGGAAACCTCTGAACTAATTCTCCTTCATGCTTAAATTGAAGCTGATTCTGGAGGATAGCCAGTGATTGCTAGGGATTTAGAAGGTTGGTCTTCTGCAAACCATCCTGAGGAATGATGCCAACAGGCTCTCTCATCACCGAACAGATGAAGTACGGGCTGGGGAGCCCTTGAACTAATTTGTTTTTCATATATGGGAAATGTTGTCAAATATAAATTATTAATTGTACTTTAAAAGTTAACTGTGTAAGCTGGATTTTTAGTTAACCTTCTCTCCAAATGACCCTCAAAAAATAAGACACAAAACATTTCTTTACCCAACATGTTCTTCAAAATAAAACATTGCTATTGTCTCTACATGAAAACAGTTGAAACTAATTTTGTCAAACAGAGAAGCATTATTGTAATTATTATGAAACTTTCTTTCTAAACTACTCAAAATGATAGGTTGTGTTGGGCACTAGTCTTTTTTATTAGTTGACCTTTCAAATAATGTTGTCAAGTTTCTGTGTGTGGGTTGCCAGAGATAGCCATATATTCATGTCCAGGTTTTCTTTGGATACACATAATATTATGTCCAGGTTATCTATGGAAACCCATCCATTGTGCACTGAGCTCTTTATAGAGAAAACATAGTTGTATCCATGTATATGCACAGTTTCAAAATACACTTGAATGTTTAATTGCTCAATCCTGAAGTATACTTATGTGTACAAAGAAATTTATTCATACCATCACCACTGCGAAAGATTTTAAGGTAAATATACTTTCAAGCATTGTGACCACAAAAACTCATTTGTTTTGTCTTTGTTGTGATTTTTGAACCAAATCTTGTCATAATAAGATACCCTTCAGAAACCTGACCCTATTCTTGCAATCATCCAGCCTCAGGCCCCTGAATTGCTGGAGTTACAGAGATGTGCTGTCATGTCCAGCACAGAATGCATGTACTAACAAGGTGACTCAATTCAAACCAGAATTGTATTGGCTTATAATTAAGAGAGAACATAGCAAACTAAAGAGTGGCAATATATCGTATTACAATGGTAAATGATAAATTAATGCACCTATTTGAATAACATTATATTATGAACATTTTTTAAAAAGTACTTCCAGAAGAAAGAACAGAGAAGACACAAAGCAAACAGTTTGCCTTACCTAAGATCTTCCTGTCTGATACATACATCCTTCCAGAATCATAATTTCAAAATCTTATTTGGTGAAGCAGATATGCACAGTGGACCCAGTGGGATAGCCATGGATTAGAACACAGGTCTTTGCTTGCTCTCAAGAACTGAGTTTTTTTATTGAAAGGAAAGATAAAATTTCTCTCTACCTTGGATTTCTCCTTTGACAAAGCAGTTTGCAAGCAACAAGGGTTGTTTAAAAAACAAAATAGTGTTTGCTGACTTATTGTATGCCTGCCAAAACCCCAGAAACTTTAGGTGAGTGCAGGCTACAAAACTGGTTTATCATTTTTAATTTATATATTTAAAATAGTCTCATATTCATATTTACCATAAAGGAATCAAAAGTAGGCTTTATATACCTGCCTAATAAGACTCATCAAATATAAAATAATGTAGGTAAATCTTAAAGGAAGAAATATATCCTTGCTTTATGTAAACCAAAGATTTCTTTCATTGACTACATTCTTATTCAGTGGTAAAACAACCATGCACACACATCCTTCTCTTCCCCTAAGTCATTTAGTACCTAATTATTTCATTTTTATAGTATACTGCTGTATGCTAATTACCCTTATGAGTAAATCTGCATGCATTAGATGAGCCAGTATTTCTATCTCTCATGTTGCTTACAGAAAGGACAATCTTAATTGGTAGACATGTATTAAGATTTTATTTTTCCTAAAAAACTTCTAATATTTATGCAAACATTCATACATTATACAGACATACACATATCTATATATTCTCTTCATCATCGCTAGTGAGATAGTATAATATATGAATAATATTGATTTGCATGTCACATCTGTAATGCAGCATTAATTTATAATTTGAATTGAGATATAATAATAAACAACCTGACTACAAGTCTGTAGCTTAATCTGAATATTTCAATAGGATATACAAAAAATACAAACTTATGATGGGTAGGCAGCTCGATGGTAAAGTATTCGAAGCATGGAGACCGATGTTTGGATTTCCAGGAAAAATATCAGGCATGGTAGTGGATGCCTGTAACTCTAGCACTGGGAACACAAAATAGGAAGATAGTGAGAGTTCACTGGCCACACAGTCTAGTCAATCTTTGTGCATTGGGCTCTGTATCAAAAGTAAGATTTGGAGTAATAGAAAAAGACACCTAATATAGACCCCTGACCTACATACACACACACACACACACACACACACACACACACACACACACAAGCACATGTACACAAATACACATTCACATGTTTACTACACAGAAATTTAAAATGATTTAAGGCAATAAATATTAATTTATAAGATACTGATATGCTCTTGCCAAACTTAAGAATATATTTGTCCTGTGTGTGTGTTTGTGTATACTACATGTGTACAGGTATCTACAAAGGTTTGAAAAGTGTCTCAGATTCCCTAAAACTGTAGGTACAGTCAGTTTCTGCTGTGTAATGTGCAACCTAGAACTAAGATATGTTTACCCAAACAAGTGTCCTGAACCAATAAAACACCTCTCAAACTTTTTAAGTTAATATTTTTAAATTGAATTATTATAGCTGTATTTGGGTTCTTTTTCTATTTTTCAATATTTTCTTTATTTTTTTAATATTGTACACAACTCCAATTTTTGAGCATGTCTGTTCATTGGTATTATAGTGTAGCCCACAGTGTAGCAGGAAAATAAAGGAAATTGTTGTGTTGTTTATAAGATTGTTAGAGTACAAGATAAAAAAATATTTTTATTTTATCTTTTAAACTTTAATCTAGGGCTTAATTCAGCTTACAGAATTTTTCCATTTTTTATATATTTTTCCTTTGTGAAAGTAATAAATGTTGAGAGGTTTTGTAAAATACAAGTACTGCCTGTTATGCTGATAAAATATAGCTACAAAGAGTACACTGCACAGACAAGACCCAATTGAGCATGAATTCTATCTGTAATCTTAGCTGACATTTATTTAAAATTGTCTCCAACTTTGTCATTACACTATTCCAGGTACAAGTTTTGAGTGGCTCATAAATCAGACATTCTCTAATTTTGTCTGAAAAATCAAGGCTGATTTATTTAAATTTTATCTGAAGTTCCAAGGTCCTTAGAAAATGGATTATTAAATGGAGATGTGAGGCTCTCTGAGAGGTAGTAGACATTTGCACTATGGTCCATAAAAGTTCCACTCTTGCTCCAGATTCTCCAATAATCAAGATTTTGTGACTGGATAGAATATCCTTTACTGTGTGTGGAAAACTTCATTTCCTCCTATTCTATTTCCTCATGAAAAATATCCCTTAAGCTCACAATTAGAAGTTTTGTAAATGAATGCATTTGTATGTGTGTGTTTGTACATATATACCTATGCATATATTTTACTCCAGTAAAGGGGTCACTACCAAAGCCCTGTCTCTCAATTTGCCCCTCTGATGGTGTTTTTTTAATTCAGCATAGATAGGCATAAGAAGAAAATTAGATATTCTCATATACATGAAATTGTTCTCAATCTTTGTTTCATTTCTAAATCAGTGATTCTAAACCTGTGAGACACAACACATTTGGGGGCCAAATGATTCTTTTATGGGGGTTGCATATCAGATATTTTGCATATCAGAAATCTACATTATGATTCATAACAGTAGCAAAATTACAGTTATGAAGTAGCAACAAAAATAATTTTATGGTTCAGGGTCACCCCAACATGAAGAACTGTACCAAAGGATCACAGCATTAGAAATGTTGGTAGCTACTGTCTAGATCAATTGCTTTTTATTTGTGAATAAAAAGATTAGGCTTCTAAAATGACATGCAAAAACAATGGCTACATAACTCTCGTTTTTATCTTGGACATTCAACCAAAGCCATGGACAAAGCTTATATGTCTTCCTAGATCTCTGTGGCATTATACATTTCTGTGTGAAATTTTGATCTGTATCTAATAACTTTTGTTTCACAAGATCTATATAAAGAGTAATTTGAGTTGCCCAGCAATTCATTTAGCAGTTTAATGGAAACAAAATTCGCTAACTTGAAAGCTTCTAAAAAGCATCTCATTCTGCCCTAATTGTGCCTAGAAAACATGAAGCTATAAATTATGCATTGGAAGGAAACCATATTTTAAAATGTACTTGTCAAGATTATATTCTAAACTTAATATGTTGGTGAAATAAACACTCCTTTATTTTTTTTTCTGAAACTGCCAAGTAAATTAAGAAAGATAATCTTGCTTGTGAATGACTGTTGATTACAATAGCTCTCAATAAGTTATTAAAAGAAAGATCTAAGACAGAAAGTGTATGCTGAAATTCTACATAAAAACTCACTAAGCCAAGAGCCTTCACATTTTAATATCTCTGTTGGAACTCATGAAACCATCATCAAAAGGGAAGGATATCAGAATGATTCTTATGAATCAGTGATGTCTGCCTGCTTCTCTGTCTTCTCACCTTATATTATTCTTCTCCAATGTGAAAAATAGAAACATTTCTTCCTTTTCCCCACAATGGACCATGGGATTATAATCTCTATACTCACAGCCAACCAACAAGCCGAAGTTAATAAATAACTTCATGAAATCTTATAGGTATCAAAACTAGTCTAGTTACTTTTCAGTGAATATGTGCTTACAAAACCAGCAGCAAGAACTCATTATAGCTTTTAATTCTTGAGAAATATAGTTGACTTCTAATACAAATGAGCAGAGTGGCTCTTGGCCTTAGTCCCAGTTACTCAGGAAGCTGTAATAGGAGGGTAGCTTAAGACTAGATGTTCAAACTGTCCCAGGAAACAGAGATCTTGTCTAAAATAATGATAATAGCAATAACAAATTGTTGACAGTTTCATAAGAGAAATACAAGATCCAAATATTTTTAAATATTTAAAGCTAATTTTTTAGAAACCTACACTGACCCATGTTGTGGAATATTAGTTAAATGTATGGTATGTTCTTTTATGCTGTGGCATATTTGTTTAATGATACAAAGATGTGTTGCATTCTTTTATGTTGCTTTTAACTCTGTAAAGCTGTGTTACTGTGCCTTTCTAAAATACCTGTTTGGTCTAATAAAGAGCTAATAGCAAGGCAGAAGAAAGTACATGCAGGGCCAGCAGGCAGAGACAATAAATAGAAGGTGAAAAATAAAAAAAGGAGAGAGGACACCAGTCACCTAGCTACACAACAACCCATGAAGTAGAAGCAAAGAAAGGAATATAGATTAGACAAAGGTAAAAGCCAAGAAACAAAAGGTAAATGAAATAATGTAAGTTAAAAAAAAATCGGGCCAGAAACAAGCCAAGCTAAGGCACGTATTCATAAGAAAGAATAAGCCCTGTGCGTTTATTTGCAAACTCTTTGTATTTATTTTGGGGTGGCACCCCACCCCAGAAAGCCAAAAATTAAGAAATAACCTGCAACAAACACCTGTCTTTATGTCTTACACAGTTTTGAGGCTATAAAAGTTTTGATTTTCACTCAAAAAACATACATTTGGATAACTGAATAGATAAGTGCCTTCTTACTTAGAACTGCATATTGAGACTACCTGCATCTATGTGAAAATTACATATCCCATAGTACTCATCTCTCATGAGTTTCTATTGGAATAATCAATTTTTAAATGCATATGTGTTCTGATTCTACAAAGACCTCGAGTATCCTAAATCAATTAAATGGCCCACATAAGGAGTGACACTATTCGGAGGTGTACCCTTGGGGTAGGTGTGGCCATGTTGGGGGAAGTGTGTCACTGTGAAGGTGGGCTTTGAAGTCTCCTTTACTCAAGCTATGCCTAATGACACTGTTCACTTCCTGTTACCTGTGGTTCAAGATGCAGAACTCCGAGACCCTTCTTTAGCATCACATCTGCCTGAGTGCCACCATGTTGCCTGCCATGATGATTATGGACTAAACCTCTGGAACTGTAAGATAGCCTCAGTTAAATGTTTTTCTTTATAGAAGTTGCTGTGGTCATTGTGTCTCTTTGTAGTGAGAACTTTCTGGCCTGGCTTAACCCTGAGGTCTGGACCCTCAGTCCTGCAACCATTTGCTCCCAAATAATCTCTCAAAGGCTTACATTAATTACAAATTGTTTGGCCTATGGCTCAAACTCATTACCAATTAACTCTTACAACTTAACTCAACCCATACTTATGAATCACTGTATTGCCATGTGGCTCTGTAGCTTTACCTGAGTCCCATTACATTTAGTCTTCTGGCCAGCAATCTGAAGTGTCTCCTTGATGGCACCCTTTTTTGTCTTTATCTCTGCTTGAATTTCCCACCTGCCTCCAAGCTGCCTTGCTTTAGACCAAAGCAGCTTCTTTATTAACAAAACGGCAGTAAAGCACATTGACAGTGTGCAGAGAAACACCCCATATCATCTTTTCACAGCAATTGAAACCCTAACTAAAACAGATAAGCCACAAAATTGAAGAAGTCCACAAAGCACTTTTTAAGGAGGTGAATTCAAGAATAGTTTACTTCTTGCTCATTTATCAATTTAGTGCATTGTTCCTATTCTTCTGCTATCTCTTCTTTGAAGTAGAAAATGCGTAACACAAGTACAACTCACCTGTAGCCTCATCTTACTTTAGCCTCATCTTACTTTAGTCTTCTCAGCATTTGCAATCAATTCTCTATCTTTGGATAGAGAAAGGGCAGAAATGTGCAAGCAGCCTTTCAGGATGTTTTGTTTTCTTTTTGAAACAGGCTCTCATGTAGCAAAAGCAGGCCTCAAAGTCAAGTTCATCATGTTCCTACCGGAAACTGCTCTTGAACCTCCTGCCTTTACTATTATTGAACTTTTAACTCCATCCATCTTTATATATATATATATATATATAATATATATTAATAAATAATGCATATATCAGTTGATGTTTTTATATCATGCACTCCACCAACTCAGTTATTAGACTTCTCAGAATCATGCCCACTCTTATGATCTCCCCATTTACAAAACTGCCCATTCATGCTGCTCATTTACTTACTAGAGCATAAACTCCTTGTGGCCAGACCCTTAAAGAAGACAAGTCTTTCCTCACCCACACCTCTGCCAGAGGCCATCAATGCAGAAGTGAGGCATTATGTCATTTAGCAATGTTAAAGCCTTGAGTTCTTGTGTACAATGGCATCTCTCTCTTTTATTTTTTTAAAAGTCCATTAATGAGTGTGTACATTCCCTGCTTATCTTTCTGGGATTGTGATACCTCGCTCAGGAGGATATTCTCCATATCCATCTATTTGCCTGCAAATTTTAGAATATCATTTTTTCTTACTGCTGACTAGTACTCCATTGTGTAGACATACCACAGTTTGTTAATCCATTTCTAAGTTGGAGGACATCTAGGTTGTTTCCAAGTTCTTGATATTACGAATAATGCTGCTATAAACATAGTTGAGCTAATGCTTTTGGGGTGCAAATGTGTGTCTTTAGGGTATATGTCTAAGAGTGGTATTGGTAGATCCTTGTCCTTCCATCTTTTTAACCCTTTTAACACTCATTCCAAACAAGGATTTCCACTTTGTTCTGATCCATTCCTTGACTACATCCCAAAGCTCATTTATGTCTAGCCACAAAGATTAGGGCTTCTAGCCATATTGTATGCCCAGGAAGAAATCAAGCAAAGGTCAGCAGATGGATTGCAAGTTTTGATTAATTTTCTATTATATTTACATATCTACTTTCAGTGAAGAGAGAAAGCAGAGGTACTCTGTTGGAAACCATGTAACATAACTTGTAAAAAGGAAATGAACTAAGAGCCATTATTTCTGGGGCTGGAGTATCTGTTTCTGCCTTTATAACCAAGTAAACAGGCAAAGCATTGACTCTTTTGCATTTCATTCTGAGTAGTTTTATGACTAGATCAGTTAAGATAAGCTACAGCCTTGAGATGTTCAAGTGATACTTTCACAGTTTCAGAGAAGTACAATTTAACTGTCCTAAACAGGAAATTGGAAAAGTTGATGAACATTTTTAGTTATATGTCTGATGTTTTACATGTCAGAAATTGTATACTCCTTTGAAATTAAAATGAAAGTGGGTAATGAAATTATATACCAATTATTTTAGCCACAACTTCAAGTTCTATCATTTTAATTGACATAATTGAACATATTTATAGACCAGATTGTGAAATTGAAGACATGGATATAGTGTGTGCTGATCAAATCATGGTAATTAGCATTTCCAATATTTAAACATTTATCATTTCTTTGCATGAGAAAATGTCAAAGTACTTTTTTTTTTTAGTTCCTTACCAAAAAGGGAAAAATTTTCTATCAACCACAATCACTCTACTATACTCCTAGACACAAGAATGTCTCTTATCAAATTATGTTTTGGTACCTTATATGATGATTTTCTCTGTTCCTCTTTGCCATAGTTCCTAGCCTCTGGTTTCTACTGTTGCCTCTGGTCTGTGAAATCCACTTACTTTCATTTGATTCTACATATTCAAGCACTTGGCTCATTTCATTCAACACACTATTCTCTGGTCACATCTAAGAAATTACAGTTTTGAACTGTTGAAGTATTGTTTACTGTAACCATTCTGTCTGGCACATAGTGGGACCTCAGTTAGTATGAACTGAAAGAGTAGAAATACAAAAACAAATTTAAGTTAAATTTAGCCATTATGTCCTAACTTGGTAGTGAAACTATCTGTTATATATAATCCTTACCTCCTTAGGTACATAAAAAAATCATTTTAAAAACCTATGAATTTTTAAAGATTTATTTATTTATTAATTATACATTATACAGAAGAAGGTACCAGATGTCATCATAGATGGTTGTGAGCCACCATGTGGTCACTGGGAATTGAACTCAGGACCTCTGGAAGGACAATCAGTGCGCTTAACCTCTGAACCATCTTTCCAGCCCCTGAAATTTTATTTTTATAATGCATGTTCTTCAAGTTTTCTGTCAGAGCACTTTAAATTAAATTCAGATTGGTCTAATTGTTAAAATATTTTAACAGAAATCTGAAAATGGTAATTCCACAAGTGGGACTGGTAAATGCGTAGATATCATGTAGTTCAAAAAAGGGACTGCATTTCCCACAACATATTATATATCAGAATTGATATTTTCAAATAAATTTCCTATGGGAAAGAACTACAGGAGAAAAATGAAATATGTAAATATTGGTCCTATTTTTATTCGTTATTTAAAATGTAATAGCAGTTGAGTGTATAAAGTGAGAAGACCTAGATTATGAATCCATCAGAAAGTTTCCTGACCTTGTGATTGACACACTGACACACATTTCCCATTCTAATACATTTCTTTATCCTGATGCCCACCATTGCAGAGGATGGTCTGCCTTCTCAGGTATTCTGAGAAAGGATGATTTACTTAAAGTGCAGGACAGTTCTTCTAAAAGCTTATATGATTAATTACTACATTTTTTTCATTTTCTCAACAACTATAGGCAAGCATTTCCCTTGGGGTATAAACAGCTTTAGATCTGATTACACAATATGAGCTACAAACACATCATGCAAGGCAAATGTTGACATTGAACACTTGTAGAAAACTAAAAACCCAAAGTCTACAATTAATATAAAGGTAGATCGATGAAATAAATTAAAGGAAGATTGAATCTTAATTCCTCTAAATTTGATATTCAGAAGTATATAAAATACTAGTAAACTATGCATATGTTGTAGATATAAAAATCAAATATAAAAAGTAGATATTGTGTGGTCACTCATTCCATAAATATTTATTAAATTCTCATTCTGGAACAAACATATAAATGTTTAAAGTACAGCCCAAGGGAATTGGACATAGCACATGTTTTGTAATAAACACTAATGTTAAAAGTACTAACAGAGTTGTAAGAGGAGTCACAGATGTTTCATGAAAAGAAAACATAAATGACAGGGTACAATAGTAGAATCCTCAGGTAACATGTAGGAAGCCAGTAAGTAGTCAACTGAATACAGAAAAGTCTTTGTAAAAAATTAAATTAGAAAAATAGAAGCCTGAGAAGCAAAGACTTGTGTGATATGAGAAGGAATGGACTTTGAATTTTGTGTGTTATAGAGAACATACCTTGGTGAACACTGAAGGGTAAACTAGTGACTAAGTGGTTTTTCAGTTAGAAAGACCAATGACAAAGTACTTGAAGGTCTGTAACCATTTATGTACAATTATATAAGATGATAATGAATACCTGAAGGATGGTCTACTCATTATTCCAGAATAGAATACCTTTGCATGAATTGGGAAGAAGACTGAGGAATAAGAGAAGAAATTGGTAGAAGATGTGATTGAGAACACATGGCTGAGAGCATATCAATGAGACAAAGGGATAAGGTAGCCATCCACTTTCAGCCAGAAGAATAGTTATCAGGCTAGCATCATGTTTTTCTAGATTGGTGCTGACTTAGGTGTACCACAAAATAACCTGATTGTCACACATATCATCCAGATTCTCCAATTTGTTAGCATTCCACACAAGGTATCATAGCATATTTGATACAAAGTTTACAACATGTACACTTTCCATTTAAGGAATAGGCATGGAAAATACACACTTGTAGGGATTCTCATTTCCTCCCGTCTGCTTATCATGTTAGATCAGCAAAAACAATGTATGTTTTTGCTAATTTTTTTTATACTATCTCAGAGTGAGGAATCCATTTAAAGGCTTGTAGGAACCCAGCAGAGGCAGAAGTCACTAGCAAAAGTGACAGGCAAAAACCAACAGGAACGAAGCTAAAAAAGTTACAAGACAGCTAAGTAAAAATTTATACTACCTCTCTCTGATATTTCAGCCTTCCCTCGATATTTGGCTCTGAGTCTCATTTTATACACCCCAAATTTGTACAACTACAGTCCTTGGATGAGATAGGATATATAAGGGCTTGTAGGGATCCAGCAGAGGCAAAAGCCATTAGCAAAAGGACAGGCAAAAGCAACCAGGAGGAAGCTATAAAAGTTACAAGACAGCTAAGTAAAAATTGATTATAATGCTTCCTCTCTCTGATATTTCAGCCTTCCCCTGATATTTGGCTCTGAGTCTTATTTTATATGCCCCAAATTTGTACAACTACAGTTCTTGCCCCAAGTAAATCCTGTTTGATGAAAAAGTAAAATCCAAAACTATGAATCATTGGCCTTACCTGTTACTTGACATCTACAAAGTAGCTGGTATTATGAAAGAATTAATAGTTATTAAATATTTATTTTCCTAAAGACAGAGTCAAATGCTTATGAGATTTGGATAGTGTCTGACCTGTATGTGGTAAATGGTTTGTATGCAGGTTGTCTTTTTCTCATTGCCAGAACTTATAATGGAGGCCTTAACTAAGCTTGTCCTTAGGAAGTAAAATGATTTCATTGGTTTGTTTTTGTTTGTTTGTATATTTTCTATTTTTCTTTACTGAAAAATAGATTTTTGACATATATTCTGATTACAGTTTTCTTCACCCCCAACTCTTCCTGGATCCTTCCCACCCACTCCTCCCATCCAAATGCACACTTATTCATTCTTTCTTTCATTTGTAAGCAAACAGGCATCTAAAATAATAATAAAATAAAACAAAAACAGATCTCACTCTGTTTAACAAACAATATCTTACTTAGCATCTTCTAACATTCATAAATCCTCAGTGACAAAGATTCTGAACCTATCATAGGATTGTTCTTTCTCTTGCCCTTCAGGCTAGGTGGAAGTGGATATCCAGTCTGGTGAATTTTCAGTGGAAGAGTTATGTTATAGTAAGACCTACCAACTACTTCCAAGTATGAGATCCTCCCTTTCCCTCCATAGTATGTTGATAAAAAGAATGGTTTGATAGCCAGTATTATAATGTGATGAAGATAGTCTTATAATGTGATAAATAAAATAATGATATCTATTTACTCCAGTAAGAGTACAAAAGACAGACTAAAGAAACAATTTCACCCAAGTCTAACTTAGACAACCAGTGACTTTGTTAAGATTACTGACTGGTCTAAGAGTGACTCAAAAGCAGATTTATCACCAAAAAGTCCACTCCAGCCTATCTAGAACTCCCCTTAGGAATTTCAGGCAACTAAGCCAAAGGCAGCATCTCCCTAGCAATTGCTAAATGCCTATATCCTTGGGTAAGGGTCTTGTAATTCCTTTAAGCTTCAAGAGATCTTTGAGACTTGTTATGTTTCATTTACTTCCTGAGTCTTTAGCCTTCCTCCAGGAGAGTTTATTTCAATTAAGGAGAAATGCATAACATTTCTGCATAACAAGCTAGAATGCAGAAGAAAGACAGCATGCAGCTGCCTTCCAGCCAACTCACGGTTTGCATTATCACAGCATGAAGTCTATAGCTATTATAAAGTGAGTGAGATGTTGGTTCATGATCAACATAACCTTCTCTAAATCTTATACCATCTTCTTGAAAGAGTCTTCCAGCAAGACTCTTGTGGAAGGCAGAGACAAGCAGAGTCTGTGAGTTTGAGCCTGCCTGGGTCTACATTCTAAGTTCAAGTCCAGCCAGGACGATCAAGACATTCATAAAAATATAAACAATAATATTTTAAAAATTCACCTCATATACAGTAAAAAAATACTCCAGTTCAAACAGTTTAACAATCTCATATCTAAACTGAGGCATTTGAGGAAGCACTGTGGTGTGGATGTATGATATGACAGCACTAAGTACTCATGGTCCATTCAGAACTAAGGCTTCAATGCAGTCATGTGATGCAACACAGGGAAGCCTTGGCAGAGTCAAATTAGTTTCATTATGTGATTTGGTTTTGAATTACTTTTTGGCTGTTGGGCATTCAGAAACGTTTTACTGTCTTCAAAATATTTTATGACCTCCACATTCTGTTATCCTACATTACAGCTCTCCGTTTAAGACTCTGTACCAGCTAAATATCTTTTCTGGTTTTATTACAAAGGCATTAAAAGCAGGGCATTAGCACATTGTTCAAGGTTCTTATAATTTGAATCATGAGTCTCAAAGAATATTAAATATTAGGTAAAGATAATACAGGGACACTTTGTTCTCTTTTGATGCTAATGTCAAATAAATCCCAACTCAAATGCAGCATTCTATCCAATCCCCAGGATCTGTTGTTGTTGTTTTTCCCCCTGTGGTTGAATGAAGAAAAATGTATTCTGAAAACGCTATTTTCACTATTGATTTTGAAGCATTTTCAAATATTCTACTTAAACCTTCAGACTCAATTTCAAAGGCAACAAAAGAAACTTCAAAAAAAAAAAAACTAATAGCAAGTTATTTTACATTTAACAAAACTGATTACTTTTCAAATTGGTTCATGAATGAGTATTTTGACAGTAAATTCACCAACTATATCCTGACCATTGAGAGGTAGTATCTACCATCAAGATTTCTCAAATAGAAATACTCAATTGTCAGAGGCCCAAGAAAATTGTCATTGTTAATGACATAAGCTCTGTTTATCACCTCAAAGAAAAACAAAAAGAATTACCAATTCTGCCTTTCACTGCCTACTTAACATCAATTTTTTTAAAACCTGAAAATAATGAAAAGAAAACAATTTTAACTATTATATGTTTAAATTGCAGAGACAGTCCCTTATTATTTGCACGTTATAAACTCTTCCTAGAGACTCCAGGACTAGATTTTGTTATAACAAAGATACCACATTTTCTAGTTTCTAAAGTTCCCAGGATAATAAGAGACAAACAGAACACAAGAAGGATAATTTTGTTTTAGGTCATATAAAGGAGAGAAGCTATACTTACAAAGCTATTCTTCTGTGTTTGTTTCATTTTTGCAGAGAAGTTGAGAGCTGTTTCTGCATGTGCTTGATAATTGTAATTTTCTATTAATTTTTTATTGTTTATAATTACATTGTCTTCCACTTGTATCATAAAAGACATTATGTATTTATGCATTTGTATTTAGGGCCAGGGTTCATAAATGACTTCTAAAATAACTGTCAGTACATTCTTTTTTTTTGTAAAACGTACATTTGAATGCCTAATTTACATAAGGATTAATTAGCACATGAAAATTGTATGGCACTTCCACTTCGGATTTTTCTGTCTAGTCCTGTGGTGGGACTGTTCTCTGTAAATAAAGGAGCTGTTTTGGCCTATGTGGAGCACCATAGAAGTGGGTGGAGGATCAGAGGAGAAACAGGCAGAAGGAGGGCAGAGTTAGTCAGTCTCCATCTGACCCCCGAGGAAGAACCATGTAAGGAATTCAGGTGAGCCATGGGCTGGGACACGTGGAAGATAGAATTCTAGAAATGGGTTGAGTTAAGATGAAAGAGCTAGCTAGTAATGTGCTTGAGACATGGGCCAAACAGTATGAAATTTATATAAGCATCTGATTCATTTCTTTGGGGGACAAAAGGCACCGCAGGCCAGGTACAAACTTCTGGCCCAAACAGGGCTGGAAATCTTGTATAACATAGTCCATTTGTTGTAATCATCTTAAAATAGGGTCTATTCTTTTGATTAAGGTCTAATAAGATTGTCTAGCAAGGACCTTTGTTTATTAAGTATTATTGGAAATAAATTTTAGGGGTTTCACAAGTAATTTTTTGTAATTTTTTTCAGATCATGGAGTATTTCTTTTTTTCATAAATTGATTACAGTAGAACATGCGCAAATTTCTCTGCCAAGGTAAAACTATAGGATAAGAACTACCCTGAGTGAGAATCATACCCTTAGACTAGCGAGCCTCTTGTAGTAGGATCAGACTATGTTCCTGGTGCATGAACTGTCATCTAGAGCCCATTCCCTACAGAGGAATTTCTAACCCAGCCTTGAGACTGGAATGAAAGACAGGATACACCTCAACTAGATATGCCAGACCAAACTGACTCACTTTGGTATTCCTTACCCTCCTTGGGGAATGGATGGGGGATGGAGTGGGGGAGGCTGAGGAAGGACTGGGAGGAGAGAAGGGAGAGAGAACAGTGGTAGATATGGAAGAAAAAAAAAAAAACTTTTTAAATAAATTTTAAAAATTAAAAACAAAGAACTTCCATAGCCTTTTGCTTTGCCCAGCTCATATGTACATATAGAACTGCAACAGTTTAGATGCCCATGGCCACTCACTTGTTAAAGTTATCAGCTGAACTAGGTACACTGTAGTTTGAAATTTCTGACTGGTCCAACCCAAGGTTAGGACCTGCAGACCAACTGCTACTTAGCCCCAAAGAATGACTGATGTTTATATTGATTACAAACTGTTTGGCCTATGGCTCAGGCTTATTGATAACTAGCTCTCAAATCTTAACACATTTCTATTAATTTATGTCTTGCAACATGGCCCATGGCTTACCTGAGTTCCATTACATATTGCGTCTGGGGTAGCTGAATTGTTTTTCTCTGACTCCGCCTTCCTTCTCCTGCCTATTTCTATGCTTGAATTTTCTACCTGCTTTTAAGATGCCTTGCCATCAGCCAAGACAATTTCTTTACTATCCAATGATAATTCACAGGGTACAGAAAGACATCAATATCAGTACACCGTAATTTAGATATTATTCTATGAAAGAATATATAATCGGACATAGCCTGACCTGGGTAATCCATAAAATGAGGTAACTTTTACTAGTTAGAATTCAGTAAATAACAACTAAGTGTGAAGAAATGATACATTTTATATTTGTGTATTACATTTCTCCACAGGCTTTTGTTGACTGTTCTGGCAGTGCTAATGTTCTATTTTCTTGTTAAAATGCTTTGCAGTGAGATCATTCTACATATAAGTACAAAACAATGAAAGTACATTTTAAATTACAAACTAAAGATATCTCTGTTTGTCAGTTGTATACTGTATTAGTTTCCTAAATGAAAGAATGGTGAATCATAACAGTGTCCATTTGTCTAAAATAACAGGAAGATATAAGCATAATGTTTAAAATCATAGCAAGATGTACTATAGTGGGTTGGATAATTCATGTGTCTTAACACAAACTAGCATTTGGCTAAACCTGTGACAAGGGAAGAAGCAAAATTTTTATGGGAAAATAAGTAAATAATACTAACGGATCTTAGGATACAGGCTAGTGTGAGTTTCTGGCTGGCAATCTGTTTGTCTTGTAGCACTTTCCTGTGAGCCCACATTCTCTATTGCTCCTTTGGGTCTTTTATTTTTGTTCAATGTTCTTGCTTATTTTTCTTGAAAATTCCCCAATGACTGTAGATATTTTTCCTAACAGGTAATTTTTCAATGAAATGTCATTTTGGCTTTGTAAGTATCCTTAGTGGCATGCACCAAATGACTCATTTCATTTGTAACCAGAGCCAAATTCAAATTTAATTTTCCAAAGGGGACAGGTTAATGTATAACCTATTGTGCAACCTGGCATCCTAAATTCAATTTCCTGAACTGTTTTCACTGAGAGCAGAATCAGCTATATTGTTTTGTAAAGGCATTTACAAAGTGTCAGCTGTATCTGCATTCATACATCTATTAATTAACTTGTTTGTTATAATTAGTAAATAACAAGTAACAGGATTCTTGATTCAGAAAATGGCAATCTGGTCATTCAGTTCTACAGGTCTATAATTCTCTAACACTGAACATTATAAAAATTTCAAAGCTTTCCAGATGAATGTCCATCATAAATCATTTATCTAGATGACAAGCATCCTGAATATTTTGATAAATGGTCAAAAGAGATTAAAATAAATTTTAAAAAAGAATCCAAGAATTCCTAAAACCTATGCTCTCCCACTCTTTAACAGCAGTTATTACATTTTGTAGAAAGTGTAAATAACATTAATTTTTTATAGAAAATAGTTTTATAGTACAATGTTATGAGATACAATGTCTGAATAACATTTTATACATAGGTCAAAACATAAGATCAAGCATGGTAGGCTGCCTATGAAGTTCTGATAATTTCTTATTGAGATTCTTGTTGAATCTAGACTGTCAATTTGACAATTTAACTACCAAATAAAAGAGTAGTTGAGAGACTAGGAGAGATGAGGTACAAGAGAAAGAGGGTATGAAAAAGCCACATGAAAAATTACCATCTCGTAATCAAGTTAAAATATAATTTATCTTTAAAAGTTGAAGGGCAATATCAGACATAACTGAAAAAAGTAAGTACAAACAATATTCCTGGAAACCATGTGATATTAAATAAAAGCCTTAGTGTCAGGTCTGTGATATCTTCTTAAAAGTTGTTGGTCAGGGAGATAACAAAAGCTCCCTAAATAGTACAGGCTTTTGGTCACATACATTAGGCACATAATATAGAAAATCAGACTGGAAATGAGCTAGTGGCTTTCTCCTTGGTTTTATGGTTCTGAAAGGTGCTCTACAAACTTCCAGAGGAGAAAGGACTGATGTTGGTGGTCTTCTTTGTTCTAAGTTCAAAAGTGTATACTCCTTGCCTGCTTCTTAAGATAGTTAGTCCAAATTAAGCAAGTGTTCAAACTCCAGGAACACCAGATTCTTAGCACAGTAACTTTTGGAACTCTAACAATCTCTCTCTGATGTTTGTATGATATAAATGTTACAAACACAATAATTTAGTTAATCAGTTATGAAAACTTGGCAATTTTGTTTCAGAAAAAAGTACTTTAAATAATTCCTGCATAAAGTGAGTACTCACAATAACATAAGAATTTTGTCTTACTAAATAAAGTCTTAAAGACTTCATTCTTGTGGCATTTTAGAATGATAGATAAGTTTATGATTTTTTAGTTCTGTGTTGGTTTTTGTCCTCTTTGCTTAATTTCATCTGACAAGAAATTAGAAAGAATAAAAACATAGTCCATAGTGTCTCCATCCCAAAACATGTGCCACAAATACATAGAATAGGAAATGTTTCCTCAGCACTTCAGGAATACAAATATAAACTCATAATCAAAATGTAATATAATGCTAACTTTTACTTTATCAACAGAGCATTCCAGCAGTTCTACTTACCAAGAAATATGTAAATATTATCTTAATATTTATGGAACTGAATAAGTCATGAATATATACAAAGTTACTCTATTATCTTCATATTGAGTATCACTTATTTCCAGCCTTTTGCTTAGCATTATAGACAATACTTTGGTTCACTTATTCACGGAAGAGTCTTTTTTTTTGGCCATAAAAAAATAAGGCCAGAATATTAACATATATGCATATGTATTAAAGTTAATATAATATAAATTGCTATGTTTGAGGCCATCCTGCTCTACAAATTGAGTTTTGGAAAGCTGAGCTTAGACAGTGAAGGAAACCACTGGAAGCAGAAAGCAACTAAAGATATAATCAAATGGGGGATCCATGTTCCAGTCCCATAAAGAAGCAGAGTTTAGCAGTTCCTGTCAGGTCATTCTGGTTTTTAAGTCAAAGATAGAAGAAAATGGTTATGGAATGTCCCTCTGGGACTAAGGAAAGCCACTGAAGCCAGGCATGTGTCAGAAATGCTTGAATGAAGGCCTAGAAAGACCATTGTGAGGTGCTTTGAAGGTGAAGCCTTAATTGCCTTGGAGATCCAAAGTGTTGGAGCTGCCAGAGCTATGGATTCCTGCCAAGGAGAGGTGCTGGCAGGGAGCAGAACCAGCCCAGGAGAAAGGATTGTGCTGCAGTCCACCAAGCTGAAAGGAATTGGAGATCTGAAGAGCATTATGATATCAGACATGGAGACGTAGAGTTTGGAGTTTGCCCAGCTAGTTTTTAGTCCAGTATTTCCTCTCTATGATTCCCTTTCTACCCTTTGAAATGGTAATATATACCTTGTATCATTGTTCATCAAAAGTATGTGATCTGCCTTTTCATTTTAATTTTACAGGGAATTATAGTTGAGATTAAATAAGTTTTAGAAGAGACTTTGAAGTTTGAACTCTTAAACAAGTTTGAAACAGTTATAGACTATGGAGATGTCTGAAGTTGAACTGAAGTTGTATTATATAGCCATAAGCCTATGAGGGGCAGGGAGTGGAATGTGGTGGTTTGAAAAAAAAAAAAAATGACCTCAATGGTCTTATATGGAGTGGCACTCTTAGGAGGTGTGGCCTTGTTGGACTAGGTGTGGCTTTGTTGGTGGAAGTGTGTCACTAGTGGGTAGGCTTTGTGGTTTAAAATGCTCAAGCCAGACCTAGTGTGACATTCACTTCCTGTTGCCTATGGATCAAGCTGTGGAAATTTCAGCTCCTTCTTCAGTATCTTCTCTACATGCATGCCACCATGCTTCCCACCATAATGTTAATGAACTAAACCACTGAACTGTAAGATGCCTGTCCCAATTAAATGTTTTCCTTTATAAGAGTTGCCAAAAGAAGGATTAAGGCCCTTGAAATTCAGACCCCATCCAGAGGTGAGCAGATTCTGGCACCTAGACCACAGTCCAGAGAGTCCCTGTCTGGGACCAGGGTCAATCCCTAGAGTCTGACCTCAGCTCTCCTAGCAGACAGGAGCCAGGGTTTGGCTATGAGGAGCTCCTCCAGCCACACCTAAAAGAGGGGACCTTGCATGGCCAGACCCCACCTCCAGGGCAAACTGCATCATGAGAGAAGGACTGAAGATTTGAAATTCAGACCCTGTCCAGAGCAGAGTCAGAAATCAAGCATACCCCTTGCTTAGAGGAGACAGGAAACACACAAGTCCTCTTGCCACAACTGACTAGGAGTTGCCTAATCGTGAACCACTGAAGCGATGGGTAGACGCCAGAACAAAAATACATATAACAATATAAAGAACAACAAGGCAACACCAGAAGAAACTAGTGGTTCTACAACTAAAAGACCTGAACAGCGCAATGAAGGGGAAGCAGAAGGAAACAGCACCAAAAACATATTTATGAAGATTATTGAAGCCTTCAAAGAGTATATAAAAAATTCCCTTAAATAAATAGAAGAAAATACTAACAAAAAATTGGAAGAGATGAACAAATCCTTGAAAGAAAACCAAGAAAAGGTAAACCAAAAAATGAAAGAAACATTCCAGGGAAATAAAAACTGAAATAGAAACAATAAAAAAGGCACAAAATGAGGCAAAGATGGAAATAGAAAACCTGAAGAAAAAAGCTGGAACCACAGATACAAGCATAACCAACAGAGTTCAAGAGATGGAAGAGAGAATCTCTGGAGTGGAAGACTCAGTAGCAGAAATAGATATATCAGTCAAAGAAAATACTAAAACCAAAAAAGCCATAACACAAAATGTTCAGGAAATCTGGGAAACCGTGAGAAAACCTGACCTGGGAATAATAGGAATAGAAGAAGGAGAAGAATACCAGCTCAAAGGCACAGATAATGTATTCAATAAAATCATAGAAGAAAACTTGCCTAACCTAAAGAAGGAAATGCCAATAAATATACAAGAAGCTTACAAAACAGCAAATAGATATGACCCCCCAAAAAAAGTCTGCTCGCCACATAATAAGCATGCAACAAAATATACAGGACAAAGAAAAAATTTTTAAGAGCTGCAAAAGGGCCAACTTACTTATAAAGGCAGTCCCATCAGAATAACATCTGACTATTCAATGGAAACAACGAAAGCAAGAAGGGCTTGGTCAGAAGTTATACAGACACTAAAAGAGCGTGGCTGCCATCCTAGACTACTATATCCAGCAAAATTATCAATCACCATAGATGGAGTAAACAAGATATTTCATAACAAAGTCAGACTGAAGGAATATCTATCTACCAATCCAGCACTACAGAGAATATTAGAGGGAAAACTACAACCTAAGGACCCCAGATACACCCACGAAATCACAAACAATCAATAATTCCACAGAAGAATACCCCAGAAAAAGGAAATACAAACAAGTTACCACCAAAAATAGCAGGAAATATGAATCAATGATCACTAATTTCCCTTAATATCAATGGACTCAACTCTCCTATAAAACGTCACACTCTAACAAGATGGATACAACAACAGAAACCATCCTTCTGTTTCCTACAAGAAACATACCCCAACCGCAAAGACAGACACAGGCTTAGAATAAAGGGTTGGGAAAAGATTTTCCAGTCAAATGGTCCTAAGAAACAAGCAGGGGTTGCAATCCTAATATCTAACAAAGTAGACTTTAAGCTAAAAACAATTAAAAGGGACCAAGATGGTCACTACTTATTCATCACAGGAAAAATTGGGCAAGAGGAGATCTCAGTCTTAAACATTTATGCCCCTAATATAAGGGCACCTACTTATGTAAAAGAAACACTGCTAAAGCTTGAATCCCACATCAATTCTCACACCCTAATGGTGGGAGACTTCAGTACCCCACTTTCACCCTTGGATAGGTCAACCAGACAGAGACTCAACAGAGAAATAGGAAGTCTAACAGAAGTTATGATGCAAATGGATTTAATAGATATTTACAGAAGCTTCCACTGAAATGCAAAGGAATATACATATTTCTCACTCCTCATGGAACTTTCTCTAAAATTGACAACATAATTGGTCATAAAGCAAATATCCACAGATACCAAAAAATGGAAATAATCCCTTGTATCATATCAGACCACCAGGGCCTAAAGTTAGAGTTCAACAACATCAAAAATCACAGAAAGCCTATCAACTGTGGTAGAATGTTTTCTGTATGATGTAAATAAAGAACTGTTTGCGCCCATGCACGCCACCATAGAAGTGAGTGGAGAATCAGAGGCAGCCAGGTAGAAGGAGGGTGGAGTTAGTCACTCTGCATGGGACCCCCAAGAGGAACAGACATGTAGAAGTACCGGCTAGCCACAGGCTGAGCCATGTGGTGAGCAAATTAATAGAAATGGGTTGAATTAAGATGCAAGAGCTAGCTAGTAATGGGCATAAGATATGGGCCAAACAGTGTTAAAGTATATAAGTGTGTGTTTTCATTTCTTTTGGGAGACAAAAGCCACGGGCGCACAGACCAGGTTCCAAACTGGCACCGCACGCACGCCAGGTTGCAAACCTCCCGAAACCAAAACGGGCCGGGAAAAATTTATAATACAACAACCAACTCATGGAAACTAAACATCACTCAGCTGAACCACCTCTGGATCAAGGAAGAAATTAAGAAAGAAATCAAAGTCTTCCTAGAATTTAACGAAAATGAATCCACAACATACCCAAACTTATGGGACACAATGAAAGCAGTCTTAAGAGGAAAATTCATAGCACTATATGCCTATATGAAAAACCTAGAGAAATCCAACACTAGAGAACTAACTACACAGCTGGAAGTCTTAGAGCAATTAGAAGCAAACTCACCTAGAAGGAGTAGAAGGCAGGAAATAAGCAAACTTAGGGCTGAAATCAATAAAATTGCAACAAAAAGAACAATACAAAGAATCAATGAATCAAAGAGTTCATTCTTTGAGAAAGTCAACAAGATAGATAAACCCTTATCCAAACTAACCAAAAAGCAGAGAGAGAGAGTATCTAAATCAACAAAATCGGAAATGAATACAGAAAGATAAACAGGGGATGTACTCAGTCATTAGTGGACTCTAAACAAAAAAGTGAAAAGCAAAGCATGTCCAAGCTGCAAACCACAACCGCTGAACAGCTTGGGAACTGAAACACCTTTGACTGACACCTTGGATCCCACTCCCTCTAGAGGAACACTTGACTCAGTCTTGATGTTGGAATTAGAAAACAATCTGCTAGGAGTGGATGCTGAACTAAGCCATATTGGGACCTTGGGACCTCCTGCCCTGTTGGGGAGGAGATAAAGAGATGTGGAGGAAAGAGAGTGACTGGAAGGCATGAGAGGGGGAAGGGAGCTTGAACAAGGATATACACGGATAAAAAATATCACTTTATTCATAAGAAAAAAAGGAAGAAGAAATGAGTTGCCATGGTCATGATATTTCTGCACAACAAAAAGATTCTAATTAAGACAGGAAGACAAAAAATGTGATTAATGTACTCATGGTCTTTGGTGATGATATATCATATACAATGAATATGAAATCCTTTATATAGATATAAAATAAAAGGTCAGACAAAGAAGAATATAAGGTAGAATTTTACACATGGCACATTTGCAAAACTTTTTTGATGGGTTATTTGAATAAAAGTCAGTGAAATAAAATGATTCATTAATAAAAGATACAAAGCATAATTTAATATAGATCTCTTTGAATATACGTAGATTTGTGTAGGGCTTAAACATCAACAAATATAGAAATTCCAAATAATTGCACTTTATATCCTAAAGTATCCTCAGAAAGCATTTAAAATGAGAAAATCAATAACATGAAACCATATAAGACATTACAAAATAAGCATCCATCACTGGCTGGTAGATGAGATATACAAAATATGACTCAGAAAGTTGCATCATTTCTGAGACTGACTTGCTTTTCTAGCAGGTCAAATACCTGAAAACAAACTGTTGTTTACTATTTAATAGCAAAATCTTCATGTGGCCTAGTGTGATGTTACTTACCTGCAATCCTAGAATTTGGGAGGCTGAGGCAGGAGGATTACTGTAAGTTCAAAACCAGTTGTGAATGCATAGTGAAATCTTTTATCAACAAAAGGTATCTAAAAAAATTTTTTTCTACTTCCAAGTGTGGTGACTTATGCTTGGAACGTCAATATTTGAAGGCTGGGACCAGAGAATTATAGTGAGTTTGAAGCTCGTACAGATTACATAGTGAATTCTGGACTAACGAGGTTAAGGCATGGACTTCCACTCAGCCCCCACCTCAATCTTTTTTATCTATTTATAAAGAAATATGTGATAAAAACTCCTGTTTGTGTTCCTAACAAGATAATGTCTTTGAGTTCACTGGCAGTGGCCTAGTTTTATGTATATTTATACTAATAAACAATCTAAAATCTTCCCGTGGATCCCAGCTGATAGAAACCTGTTCTGTCTGTGTGGTACAAGCCATAGAGGATTTTTCCCAGTGAGGAAACATAATGGAGGATGTCTCTGCTTAGAAGTTTATATAATCACTTAGTCAGCCTTCTTGCAAACTTCCCACATTCAGCACTGTGACTCTTTGATCATAATGCAAAAGGACAAATGTCAGGAAACATATTCCTATAAAGTGAAATATATCTCGTTCTTTAACCCAGAAATGACTACAAACATTACTTTCAGGAGAATTTCATTCACATCCATATTTTTAGATTCTGTAAGGGGAGCTCTGAATAGTAATTAGGAAGTGGTATTTTTAATTAAGGACAAGATTAAACTTTATCAGATTCTCAGGTAGTGCAAGCTGATAATTGTCTGTTGTATGTTACATTAAAAACATGACATTTTGACCTCAAAGCATTTGAGCTTAAGATTTTTCTACGATTAAAAAGCATGAAAATTATTGTATTAAGTTCTCATGATAATAATAGTACATACAAGAACTGTGTATATATTCTTTTAGGGCATTTATGTTTGGATATGAAGTTCAGCATATTCTTAGTTTTCTTTGTCATAATGTGACATTGGAAGTTGCTAAGCTCCAAAACTAAGACAGAGCCATGAGTTCATATCCAAATCTTAAACTGGAAAATGTTGAACTTGAGAATGGAAAATGGAAGAAAAGTCAACTAAGAAAAAGATTGCAAGCTATAGGGAAAACTCTGAAGGAATGTTGGACATATATGAAGAAGAAGAAATCAGTGAAAGAAAAATTAAAGATATATGCCTAAGAATGGCACAGCTGGATCTTGGAATAGCTCAATTCCCACCTTTCTGAGGAAATATCAATTTCCATAGAGGCACTCCCACCATAAATGGAGGAGGGTACTGCTTGCTCCATATTCTCGCCATCATAAGCTGGCACTTGTGTTCTTGGCCTTAACCACTTTAACAGGTGTAAAGTGGAATCTCAAAGTAGTTTTTATTTTCATTTCTGTTATGGCTAAAGATGTTGAACATTTTTTCAACTGATTTTCATCCATTTGTGATTCCTCTATTGAGAATTATCTGTTTAAATCTGTGCTCCCACTTTTAACTGGATTATTTGATTTTTGATATCTAGATTTTTTTTAGCTATTCATATATTTTGGATATTAGTCCTCTACGAGTTACGGAGTTGATGAAAATCTCTTCCCATTCTGTAGACTGCTGCCTTGGCCCATTGACAGTTTCTTATGCCTCACAGAAGCTTTTCAGTTTCACGAGGTCCCATTTATTGATTGTTGATTGCTTGTGCAATTAGTGTTCTGTTCAGAAAGCCGTTTTCTATGCCAATGTGTTCAAGGCTATTTCCCACTTTCTCTTTTTTGTCATGTTCAATGTATCTGGTTTTATGTTGAGGTCTTAATCCATTTGGACTTGAGATTTGTGTTAAGTATAAATCTATTTGCATTTTTCTACATGCAGACATCTAGTTTGACCAGCACCATTTGTTGAAGATGTTGGTATGCAGGCCTGTGTTGCCTTCCCAAGGGAGGCTTCATCCCCTTTGAGAAGGTAAAAGGAGAAGGAGAGAGAGGAGGAATAGTGGTTGGTATGTAAAATGAAAAACATTTTAAATAAAAAAGAAAATATGTTTGTTGTGGATTAGACCAAGTTTTAAGTAGAAATAACATTTCAAAATCTATTTAAATTGAGGTAATCTCAGAAACCTCTGTGACTTTTAGGGACCAATATATATGATCTTCCTTTCCTTCATAGGATGCTTAGAGAGAAAAATAATTGGCACTGGAGACTTCTTTTTCCTTAGAAGTTTTGTATATTTTTCATTATAATAATATGAATTGTACAAGATCAAATTATAAACTCATAGGGGCTGCAGAGATGGCTTCACAGCCAAGCTCACTGGCAATTCTTCCAGAAGTCCTGAGTTCAATTCCCACCAGCACATAACAGCTCATCACCCTCTATAATGGGGTCTGAAACCCTCTTCTGGTGTGTGGATTTGCTGAGTAAAGCACACCGATATGCATAAAATACATGATTTTTAAGGAGTGAAAGAGGTTGCATTTGTAGAAAGGAGTTCATCAGACCTCAAAAATAAATAAATAAATTAATTAATTAATTAATTAATTAATATTATCAGTAAACTAGACTAAGACAGAGAAAAGAAAAGATCTAATTCAAAATTACGTTCATTCAAAATTATGTTCATTCAAAACTACAGAGATTCATTACCAGTAGGTTGACAAAAAGGGATGTAGATGGACACATATTTCATAAGTTTATAAGAATTTGGAAACATGAGCTGTAGAAGCTCAAAGGGGTCTTTCTGAGAAGCAGGTGCAGGCCCTGAAGGCTGACACCATGAGCATCTCTCTCCCTCTCTTTGTGATACTGGGTTCAGTGCACAGAGTGTTGCGTTTTCTGAGATAACCCAACAGAGTATCAGTTTTGTGTGGATATTAAACTGGCAAGACCAAAATCTAGAGCAGAAAGAACCAAATCATCTTACTTATTATTGACAAAGAGTAGAGAAGGATGCAGTGAGCTTCCCACTGCCTTGCAAAGGAGACCCTGAGCGATGGGTCACTTTACCTAAGCCATACTGCACTGTGCCAACCATCATTGCAGAAGAACTTGCCACCCCAAAAACAATCTCTGTACTGAGCAAATAGAAGGGACTTTACTTCTACAATACCCTGAACTAATACAGTTATATAATAAGTAAAACTCATGAACCAAAAACATATCTACTTGTTATACAATATAGCTACAAATTATAAGAAAAAATAGATAAAACCCAAACATTTTGCTGAAATGTCTATAGTAGAGATTTAAAATTCTTAACAAATTATACTATTGATACTTGATGGTAATTAATTTATCATTATAGCGTTTTTTTAATTCTTAATGATAGCAGTTAAGACTATGACAATAATTCTTCCACATTAATTTGGTGGAAGTTACCCAATAGCAATCTATTAGATTTTCCCTGTTAAATTAGGGTGATGGGCTTTTAATGTATCTTAATAAACAGCATGATGATCAAGAATATTGTGAAGTCAAAATAACTCTCAATGGCATCTCTCACTTTGTGTACTATGTCCTCAATGTCACTGATGCTAGTCCTCTGAGAGTACTTCAAATGTATTATTAATGTTTCTGTGTTGCTAGCCCGACAGATGACATAGTAAATAGACTAATCCAAATTTAACAAGGCTTTAAAAGGCAACTCCTTTAGTAAGAAAATGCAAAGTTTGAATTATGATAAACTAGTGGGGCTTGACTTCAAATAGAAGAAGGTAGATGAGCTATCTATCTGTATTTGTATTATGTTTGTTCTTCAATGATCCAGATCACCTACAAAGACACATCATGGGGAGTTTAATTTAACCTGATTTCAGGATGGCATTTCCTCTGGGATATGATTTGTAAGACCTAGATGCATAGTCAGAGGCTGCTTCTCTTTGATTTTATGGTAATAGAAACCCTTGTATTGCTGGGAACACAATAGCTTTGTTAGTTTAACCAGGTTTATGCTCTGAGACTCCTACAGTACATGCCTACAGTCTCCTAGGATATAACTTAAAGAAATTTCTGCAGATAGCTGAGAGCTGTCCTTTATGCAGCTGCAGAATTGGAAGGAAACTTGCTTGCTCTGGGAACAATGACTCTATCATCTGCAAATGATCTGAGCTCTACTTAAACAGTTTATATTGCTGCAGGGACAGGAGGACTTATTGCTACTTCCTCCTACAACCACCACTGCATATAAGCATTGGGCTTTCAATACAGGATAGGAAAATTACATCACAGTCTTCAGGTGATTTTGATTAGATGTTTATTACTGATGTTTTATCACCAAATAAAAATAAAATACAGACAAGAAAACAAGGAGAAAATGCTTTTCCTTAAACTAACACTTACACATTACTGTATTATTTTCACCTTAAATATCAGTACTACTGAAATAGAATTTGCATTCAATAAGATGTATTTTCATACAATAAAATATCTATTTTATTGCCTGTGCACTGAACATGTCTAAATAGTCATATCACTTACACAATACAGTTTTAGAGTATTTCCATTTTACCAGAGTTTTCATGTGATACTTTACAGTCAATCTGCTCTCCCACACCTGGTCTCTACTAATTGTCACTATAACATTGATTTCTCTAAAATTGTATTTAAATAGAATTACATATTATATAGCCATCTGGTCCTGGCATGATGCACTTAGTATCATATATTTGACATTCCATCTATGCTGTTGCATGTGTATTAATAATATGCTACTCCATTATTGATGGATGGTATTTAGTTGAATGAATGAACCACAGTTAGTTTGCTCATTCACTAGTTGAAGGACTAGTTTCCAGTTTGGCATTACTATTATTAATAGGGTGGCTATGAAAACTTTCTTGTACATGTTTATTTGAACATTGTTTTAGTTTGATTCCATAAATACCTAACATGGGATTTTTGGATCCTATGGAGGATATATATTTAATTTTATTAGTAGCTACTAAACTATTTTCTAAAATGTTTATAGTATTTTTTTTATTTCTGTAAATTTTTCATATGAGTTCAAGATGCTTCACAACATTACAAAGATAGATCTGCCAGTTTATAATTATATTCACCACAGGAAATGTATGCAGTGTCACATTGTGATTTGTTTATTATTATTTATTTCCTTCTTTATTTTGTATTTAACAAAAAAACAGTTACATAAATTTAAAATGAGGAAAAATTAACAATAACTATAAAGAGGATAAGAATCATAAGCATGGCTTATCAACAGTGGTAATGCAAATAAGATTGCTACACATATTTTTACTATGTGTTCAGCTTTCCCTCTGAAATTTTTTTTCCCATCCCTGTATATCCTTATTCAAGGTCCCTTCCCTCTCCCACTACATCTTGTCATTTTTCTTCTCCGCAACTCCCCATCCCCTCTCTGGGCAGGGAGCGGAGAGTCCTATGGTCCCACTGACCCAATAATGCTTGGATCATTCTCCACTCCTGCCCAAATCCAGTTTTGTCCCCCCTCCCTCAAGAGTGAGTCTGGTGTTCCTATAATTGGAGTGGGGTTCGAAGGGTCAGTCCAGGGTGCTTCTGATCCCAGGCTGTTCAGTGGTTGTAGTTTGCCACTTGGGCATGTTTGGCTTTTTTTCTTGTTTGTTTGTTTAGAGACCACTAGTGAGTGAGTACATCCCCTGCTTATCTCTCTGAGATTGTGATACCTTGCTCAGGAAGATATTCTCCAAATCCATCCATTTGCCTGTGAATTTGAGGATATCATTTTTTCTTACTGCTGAGTAGTATTCCATTGTGTAGATGTACCACAGTTTGTTAATCCATTCTTCAGTTGAGGGACATCTAGGTTGTTTCCAGGTTCTTGCTATTACAAATAATGCTGCTATGAACATAGTTGAGCTAATACCTTTGGAGTGT